>BOPM01000679.1:201743-217919 GCA_022179025.1 Porites australiensis | reverse complement strand
ACTTTGCGAAATTAGGTACCAGCGAAATTAAGTACCAATAACTAAAAGTAGAAGCTTGGGAAAAAAATGATAGTTTTTATTGTTCTGATTGTTTTAGACAAAGCAAAAGACTAGAAAATTATCGTTTGTCTCGTAATGTACATGTCGTTTCCTCTGATACACCATTCTCTTCTACTTACAACTAGTGGTTGCTGACAGTGAATCAAGTCTGCGGGGACTATCATCCTATTATCCAGATCGTATCGAAGTGGAAATGTGGAAAAGCGTAGGGGAACAATCGTACTTTTCTGATTAGTGAGGGTACGAAGTGTTAGATTTAGTCAAACAAATTTCACTGAGAGGTGAAGTAACCGAGACAGTTTTTCGCTTGCATCACGTGACCCGTCTGATACGTACAGACTGCTCGTTCCTTGAAGTAATTATTAATAAATAAAACAAAGTAAACCTAACATTCTAAAGCTAAGCTCAAATTAACATAGCCTATATCTATCAATGAAATAAAATTTTTCAGATGTCCGGTTGCGAGACGGTGGTGACGTTACTCATCACAAGGGCCGCGTGGAAATTTATATCAATGGAACCTGGGGAACAGTGTGTGTGACAGCTGGGATCTTGCTGACGCTAACGTAGTTTGTCGACAGCTGGGGTTTGAACGAGCTTTAAAAGCATTTAAGTCAGCGGCCTTCGGAGAAGGAACAGGAAAGATATGGATGAGTTACGTTCGGTGCATAGGAAGTGAGAGCTCATTAATTGAATGCAAACACACTGACTGGAGAGGAAACTTTCATAGCTGTGGCCATGATGAAGATGCTGGTGTAGTTTGCAATTCTGCAGGTCCTTTATATTTTATAGTTAAAATGGCCTTTCATTTTCCCTTTTGTTAGCAATGCCATAGATTCCTAACCTGAAAAGTTACATTTGTTAGAACTGGTGCGATCCAGTGCTTCCAAGTTGTTATCCTACAGTTTTGTGTCTTAGTGAATTCTTAATTTAATCATTCTTTTTACATTTCTTTCTTATTCTATCTGACCAGCACGTTTAGTACATAAGCAGTCACACAGTGAAGATTTAGTGCAAGTTTACTACAGAGACGTCTGGCACTGGGTGTGTGCTGATCACTGGAATAAACAAGATGCAGATGTGGCTTGCAGAATGATGGATTTTGAGGGATCATTGTCAGCTAATTTTACACTTCAGGAGAAAAAGCGAAAAGGAGTGGGGGCATAGCTGATTAACATGCAATGTTCTGGACATGAATCTTCTCTCCTCTTGTGCGGCTATGACAGTTCAGTAGGATCACACAACTGTAAAGGAAAAAGAGAAGCTGGTGTAAAGTGCAAACCAAAGGGTAATATATACCTGAATGTTTTTGTATTCAATACCGATAATAATAAGGTCAAATATCTGTTGAAAAGGACGGGAACTCTCCCAGCGAGTCTTTGATTTGTCTTGATACGCAAGCATACAACTCCCCCCCTCCCCCCCAACACCCCCAGCAACGCAAAAGACTTCTATTAACTGCACTCCTTCTCCTAAGAAGAGCCTGCGTTACCTGTGCATATAGCATATACGTGCAGAAAGCAAGCCAAGAAGAGCATCCATAAGAAACCTTTGAAATGTACAAACTGAGCATACATGAAACTTTTAAGTTTCATGTATGCCCAGTTTGCTCTTAAAAGAGCCAAGCAAAAAGGGCATCTGACGTTTGTCAGGAGAAAACACATAGCATTTAATTTTTCTTACGTTTTTCGATTCGAAGCCAAACTATAAATCTAATTTTGAAAATAATTTGCTTTACAAAATTACAGCTCGTTTAGTTGGTGCTAACAACATTTTTTTTGTTTGTAATCTGTTGCCAGGTTTATTATTATTATTATTATTATTATTACAGATTTTTTTACAACAGTTAAAAAAATAACTAATAAAATAAAATAAAATAAACTGAAGAAAAAATGGAGAAAAAATACATAAATAAGAGAAAAAAAACATAACATATAATAAGAGAAAGCCGAGGAAACGAGGCATTAATGCTACCACTATTGATATCACTACATCATTACTACGCTAAAAAAAACCACAACGCACAACACACCTACATCGCTATGCACTAACACTAAATACTAAACACTAGACACTAGGCAAGCGTCACCTGAAGAAACAAATAAGAAAAAGCTACATTGGTGATAATTGTTGTCGGTGAAATGTGGTGATAGTTAGAGTTCCATCAACGGCAGGAGAGGTTCCCATTCTTTTCGATTCGAAGCCAAACTATAAATCTAATTTTGAAAATAATTTGTTTTACAAAATTACAGCTCGTTTAGTTGGTGCTAACAACATGGAACCTCTTGGTATTGGCCGAGTGGAAGTGTTTTACAATGGAACCTGGGGGCCAGTGTGCGGTGACAGCTACTAAGATCTGAAGCATGCCAACATAGTCTGTCGTCAGCTTGGATTTTTCCAGGAGTGTTGTTTTTTAGAACTATGACAACAACTGTCGGCAAGTATAATTCAAATCAATCGAAAGTATGGTTCAAAAGCCAAGGATGTGTGGGCACTGAGACGTCGTTAACAATGTGTCATCGTAGTGGGTGGTCGAGCTACTGTGGTAACAACGAGAGTGCTTATCTAGCCTGTATTGCAGGTGATTAAAATATTCTTTATATTGAATATATGAACAAGAGATTTTCCACTACATTATAAATGTAGTCAGTTAGGCACCGTACTCAATGTATCCAGTCTTCACCTCTGCATGAACCCTTGTGAAAAGTTTATTGCCCGCGCTCCAAGCTTCACGCGCGAGAGGAGCACCATGGGTAAGAAAATTTGGTTAACTTTGCATCCGAGAAATTTTGGCACGGTACGTCCGTCCGCCCGTCCATCACCACCACAGGGAAACCATTGTGAAATATCACATTTTCTGGCTAGTATGGGAGCCTGTAACCTGTGTTTAAAGGGGCTATCTCACCCCACACGCATGCGCGAGCCAATGAAAACAAACTTGAAAAAGTCGGGCCGACTTTTTCAAGATGTGTCGGAGATTTTGGAAGGCTGTGTTTATCTGTCTAAATCTCAGCCATCGTTTGATAGTTAGCGAAGTTTTGTATTAAGAATCGTTCTATGGTGATTACAGAATAATTTTTTGGCGTTATTTTGAAATTGTTTGCCTGTGGAATGTTTTTACGTGGATTTACTGTGTCCTCTTATCAGCGGCCGTTGTAATGGCAGAGTTTATGACGGCTACTCCACAATGAGTGATGGAATCTTTGATGGAATCCTCCCTATAGTTCACAGAACCTTTCTATTGAGTTATTTTAGAGGCTGCTGGCTCTTGGATTTTTCTTGTGCTCAAAGTATGTGGACATATAATGAAGCGACTATCGACTTGGCGGCGGCCGTTTTTTGTAAACGATTACAAGAGCATCAGGCCATGAGTTTCGTGACGAAACTAAACTCCTGGCGAAGGAAACATTACAAAATTCGGCTAGATTCCTTCTTGTATTTATCTGGATTCACGGCAAAGATAAACACGACCGTTTGCTCGTCCAGATTGTTCTCAACGGACTTAGAGAGGCAGCTTAGTACGAGTTAGATTGTGTAAATGCCATGTTTTTTAACTGTTTGTGTTCGAGCATATTTTTGGAAAATAACAGAGTTTACTTTCCCTTTTTATCAACGGACTGCTTACAGTGGAGTAGTATACCAATGATGCTTGGTTCTGTTTTTCTCGACGTCGCAGTGATTCGGCACGATCGAACAATTTTGCCCGATAATAAGACAATATGTTGTTGTTGAATGTTTGTTTGCGCTCTATTTAATTTTATGAATGGCATGCGTTTTTACCTCAAAACTACAAGTAAAATTGTCGTCACAGTTTTATTCTTGATCTAGCATAACCAGAGAAGAAACGTTTCGTAAATTCTATCGAAATATCCCTTATCTAAACCCATTTCGCTTGTTAACCTCTCTAAATTCGGAGCCTTGGATGTGACAGAGACGTAGAAAGTCACGCGTTAAAAACAATAGAATTTTGACAGTTGAAAGTAATTTGCATAACCTCAGAGCGCATGCTCTCCAGCTGACATAGCCCCTTTAACTTGATAACTGACATCCACATTATAATGTAAACTAAGGCTTGAAAAACCACTGCAAACACCGTGAATGATCAATGTAGCTCAACGTTGGATCAAACAAGATCGTGACCAGTCGAGAAAGATAAATAGAATTAAAGTCTAAAAGACTACTGCAAAGACTGATCAAACAACGTGAAAAAGGCTGAGGTATACAATATTTCGAGTGGCCAAAAACAGTCTTCATCAAAGACACCGTTATGACGACATCATAATGGGGTTTTATGGCAAGGCATTTGATAACGGTTTGCAGGCCAAGGCGGCAGGTTCCAAGCCTATCTTATTTCCAGCCAATCAGAATTTAGGGCGTTCCGGACTACATCATTCTTAGGGGCGCTTTTCCATGTGCTCGCCCCCTTTCGATCGCTCACCATCACGTTGTTCACATCGCTGGTTTGAACCAATTTTCAGCATTTTCCACCACCTCCCCTTCTGCCAGCCTGCAAATTAATTCCTAGTGTGTTTCTCTTTCTTGTCTTAGTGGGTGACGGTTTTTTCCCCCACCTTTGCTGAAGAGATATTTAGTTTATTATATATTGGCAGATCTTGAAAATAAAGTTCGTCACCTTTGGTGGCCAAATATTCTCCAACCAAATCCGACTCTGTGTTTATCTCCTCAGCAAACAAGTGCGCCGCCACGCAGAGCCTTTGGTCACGCAATGCAAGGTTTTCAGCGTCCTTCTTACCGAAAAAATGGCTTGATATAAAAGTTTATTAGGAAAAACTACGAATATACAACTTTACACGAACTTTTCTTTTAACTCTCAGCATTATCTTTAAAAACGCTGTACAGCCATGGGCACCAGAATGGGTCCGTCGTATGCCAACCTATTTCTTGGCAAATTCGAACACAACGCTCTTCTTCGCGCATCCTATAAACCATATTTATGGCTCAGATTCATCGACGATATCTTCATGATCTGAACTGAAGGTCTGGAGAAACTGGAGGTATTTGTCGATTACTTTAATGACAACTCACACTCCTCTATAAAATTTACATGCACAAACTCATTTAACAATATCCCTTTCCTTGATGTCATGGTTTCAGTCAAGGATGGATTCATAGAAACTGACTTTATACTAAACCTACTGACAGGGGCAAAACACCAGTATCTTCTCATTTCATCTTGTTACCTCATCACACTAAACGCTCTATTTGTTACAGCCTTGCACTTCGCCTTCCCCGCATCTGTTACGGCCATGACAGTTACATACAGCGTACTAATGCACTTATTAACTACCTTAACAATCCTGGCCACGACAAAGCCTTTCTCACCAGACAAATACAGCGTACCTCAGACGTTCCTTGTGCTGACGCACTTAAAGACACTAAAGACAAACCTCCTACACGGACTGAAACCATTCCTTTTGTTATTAAATATAACCTTACATTGCCTAATGTCGCGCACATTATTCACAAACATTCCCACGTCCTCTACTCCTCAGAACGTCGTAAAAATGTTTTTAAAAACAATCCAGTAGTATATTACCGCCGTTCTGACAATTTAACACTTTCTCAGCAATAGCCACTCTGTTTCACATATGTTACTTATCCCAATTGAAACACTTGGATATGATCGCGATTGCTGATTGTCTTAGGAAAGCACGTGAGACGCCCCTCATTCCCGTATTTCTCTTCGATTGGACCTAAAAGAGTCAGGAGGATGCATCGGGTAAACCACTAGAGGTACTAAGAGAGAAGGATTTAGGAATACCCTCTACAAAAATGCACACTGTGCATGTAGCCTTCTAATGATGTTATCTGTGCAGTCACTTTTTAAGCTGCTACTTGGGCTGCTGTCTTTTTCTTAGTCCATGCCTGTTTTTGACATCATGCCTTCTAAT
This sequence comes from Porites australiensis, assembly GCA_022179025.1. Lineage (NCBI taxonomy): Eukaryota > Metazoa > Cnidaria > Anthozoa > Scleractinia > Poritidae > Porites > Porites australiensis. The sequence goes on along the minus strand of BOPM01000679.1, from coordinate 211,947 downwards.
GATGTTATTGGTGTCATGAACAAAAAGATTACCTCGCAGCTTTCCCAGCCCAGCCACTTTCAACCCAACTGGACTTTAGGATTTTGTACTCTCACGCTAAGCTTTTTTTTTTGTTAACTGATAGGCCGAAACGTAACGTAAGAGCACTCCTGTTTGTAAATAAGATGAAAAATCGTTTTGGTTCTGCACTTCTAAATTCAGTATCGAAGGATCGTAATGTTAGTTCGGGACTCAAATGTCCCGTCGTGTGTCACTGGCACCCATATTCTGGTCTGAATTTTTTTTGTTGTTTTTGAAAAAACACAGCTAACATTATTGGTACAACAAAATAAATACATTCATTGTAAATGAAATGTTGAAAGTAAGACTTTGAATTTTTAAACCAGTTCTAATAATATTATAAATGAAATAAATACTGTCTATACAGGAAGAAGCAATACTGCAATGGCACACTCTTCATGGAAAGCCTTCAATAGCTTCAGAACATCCAGAACAGATGATCATGATGAAGTGCTTTTCATGTTGGATGAAATTCCCACTGATAATGAAAGTACTACTGAGGAAGAGCCAGATTCTGAACAGATAATACAGCACTAAAAACTGATTCAGAAGAATCTGAAGATTCTTCACCACAGCCATCCGATGGAGAGCCTCATGAAACCACCAGCGAGGGACCATCTACAAGCAAGCAAGAGGTACAATGTAACAATTTCAGAAATCTACTTAGTTCTGTGTCCTTAATTGTGGCATGTTTATGATTCTATTCATGCTAACATTATCTCATTGGCTGTGTTCCACAGACTCCAATTAGCTTTAATAGTTACAAGTATTTAATAACTCTTATAATTATACTTGTTGGTTTCACAGGTAGACATCCTTGTGCCCTTACAACAATGATAGTACAGTGCAGTTATTATCAGTGGAAGAACGTTTTTGAGGCCTTGGACAAAGAAACTGCTAGTACATGAAGAACTATTGCCAGGAAGAATGAACATGTATTGAAAAAACAGTACATGTACTTCCAAATATTTGTCACCAAGTTATGCAACTTTTTCCTGTCCAAAGACATCTCGGTTGTCTCCTAATTAAATTTTTAGTGAATTAGTTTCCAAGCCAGGGTTACACTACTCTGTTTCACGCAAGTACCACACCTTAGTTTAATTGGCACGAGACTAAAGGAGTAAATAGAAAGGAGTAAACCACGTGAATGACGAAGTTATCATCTGATTAATAAGGATTTGAAGAACGATGGTCTAATGATTCTACTGAGCAGTCATTTGTGTTAAGCGTATAGAGAGATTCAGGCTGGTAGACTAAGAGTGCCTTTATTATATCCTCCCGTATTTCTCTTCGATTGGACCTGAAAGAGTCAGGAGGATGCATCGGGTAAACCACTAGAGGTACTAAGAGAGAAGGATTTAGGAATACCCTCTACAAAAATGCACACTGTGCATGTAGCCTTCTAATAATGTTATCTGTGCAGTCACTTTTTCAGCTGCCACTTGGGCTGCTGTCTTTTTCTTAGTCTATGCCTGTTTTTGACAACATGCCTTCTAATGATGTTAATGGTGTCATGAACGAAAAGATTACCTCGCAGCTTTCCCATCCCGGCCACTCTCAACCCAACTGGACTTTAGGATTTTGTACTCTCACGCCAAGCTTTTTTTTTAAACTGATAGGCCGAAACGTAACGTAAGAGCACTCCTGTTTGTAAATAAGATGAAAAATCTTTTTGATTCTGCACTTCTAAATTCAGTATCGAAGGATCGTAATGTTAGTTCGGGACTCAAATGTCCCGTCGTGTGTCACTGGCACCCATATTCTGGTCTGAATTTTTTTCTTGTATTTGAAGAAACACAGCTAACATTATTGGTAAAACAAAATAAATACATTCATTGTAAATGAAATGTTGAAAGTAAGACTTTGAATTTTTAAACCAGTTCTAATAATATTATAAATAAAATAAATACTGTCTATACAGGGAGAAACAATACTGCAATGGCATACTCTTCATGGAAAGTCTTCAGTAGCTTCAGAACATCCAGAACAGATGATCATGATGAATTGCTTTTCATGTTGGATGAAATTCCCACTGATAATGAAAGTACTACTGAGGAAGAGCCAGATTCTGAACCAGATAATACAGCACTAGAAACTGATTCAGAAGAACCTGAAGATTCTTCACCAGAGCCATCCGATGGAGAGTCTCATGAAACCACCAGTAAGAGACCATCTACAAGCAAGCAAGAGGTACAATGTAACAATTTCAGAAATCTACTTAGTTCTGTGTTTGAAATTGTGGCATGTTTATGATTGTATTCATGCTAACATTATCTGATTGGCTGTGTTCCACAGACTCCAATTAGCTTTAATAGTTACATGTACTTAATAACTCTTATAATTATACTTGTTGGTTTCACAGGTAGACATCCTTGTGCCCTTACAACAAGGATAGTAAAGTGTAGTTATTAGCGGAGCTCCGCGCGCGAAGCGCGCAGCGGAGCACCATGGGTAAATAAATCTACCCATCCTAGAAAATTTGGTAATCACGTGACCGAGCGACCGAGCGACCGAGCGACCGAGCGACCGAGCGACCGACCGTCCGTCCGCACCACAGGCATACCAATGTTTAATCTCACATTTTCTAGCTACTTTGGGAGCCCAGGAGAAAGCTGATTGCACATCAATGTTGTCATCAATTGACAGCTGTCAAAACAGGGTATCCGCTGACCAGCATCACCTGACCGTATTGCGGGCTCAGGTCTCGACCCATCAAGGTCGAATATTTTTTGAAGTTATCCGCTGACAATTTACTTGTTTTCAAATGATCGCAGGCTCACGTTTACGTTTTTTAAAATTCATATCAAATATGTTGTGTTTATGTCACTATCGCCTCGCACTATTACGATTTTGATTTCAAACTGACCTCAGACGCAAAAATTCAGCCAGTTTTTTAAAAATACAGGCGGGGAAGACCTTTTCTTACCATGGCCACGTGTTGGTCACGCTCCACGTCCAATTTTTATGCTCTGATTGGTTAAAATTTGACAGGTGAGTTCATGCGTAGAATTTATGTAGCATCTTGAAAGTTGTTTACTTTGACAGCTGAAGCTGACAGAGTTTTGAGTCAACATGTGATGTTTTTAACTGTCTTTTTCCACTGGATGTACAAAATGAAATACAGCTGCTATCAAGAATGTTCTCTTATTCATGGCTAGTTTGTTTATTGGGTTTTTGGTTGAGAAATGCGTCGCTTGTCAAAGCCGATAATCCGATTTTGGATGGCATCGTTTTTGTTTTTTACCTTGCTGGATGCGCACGAGAATTATAAAGGCTCAAGCAATCCTTGCCTTACTTGATAGCTTTCAGGAGCTGCATCTCGAAATACGGTAAGCCTGAGTAGTTAGTGTATTTAAATATAATTTCATGAAGTCCAGCGGCGCAGTTTATGAAGCTAGTTTATGCACGGTTAATTTGTATTAAGATTTGACTGAGACACTGATCTGACCTAGTATGACGTTTGATAAAAGCTTAAGCTTACAGAACTTTAAAAAGCCTTTAGTCGATATTAATTCACCGTAAATAGAAAGAAAAAACATACCAAAAAATATTTAGTTATAATTTTGGCTGTAGAAAGAAAGCTTTGAGCGATTTTCTTGTCTTAAGTTCATCTTTGGAAACAGCAAACACCGGGAAACCGGCGGCTTAAAACATAAACTTAATCTTTAAGCTTACTAGTAAAGACTTGAGGATTCTTAGAGACACTTAAATACTCATTTGTTTTCGTGAATGAAAATTCTTGTCTCTGTAAATGTTCTACCGAATTATTTGTCTTTATTGATTGTTGGTAGTCTCAAAAGTGTAATTTTCATCGCTTTGCCGTTTGTTTTCAGCCGCTCATAAACATCGTTTGCAGGAGTACTCAAAATGCCAAGTGTATCAAACACTTTTTAAGATTACACATCGTTATAAAACCGTTGATAAAAAATAGACTCAATAAATTCTCTATCACGTTGAAGCGTAACTCTTTTAAAATTTCTTCGCAAATTTGGCGCTTGTCAAATGTTAGAACCGGCTGGCCGTATACGTGATTTTGGAAATTTTTTGAACGGTTTCGCTAAAAGTCCACGCGTGCTTCGATGGTCCTGAGTAATGAATGCAGTTTGTCATGAAAAATCGTGAAATAGTGCATTTTGTACGAGGTCTGTATGATAAAAACAGCGCCTCATAGTACTCTTTCTTCTCAGATGTGGTGTACAAAAAAAAAATAAAAGGTTGGTTTGCACACACCCAGATTTATTGGCAAGAAGTTGTAAACTTGTCGAACGTAAAAAATCCGGTCTGATTTGTTTTCCAAGAATTTGTTTTCCACGCCTTAACTACTGTGATCAAGAGCCATTATTGTTCTTAAATGTGACCGAAGACTATGTTTTGGGTGTACATATAATATAAGGCCATGTCAACTCGATACAAGATTTGTTTCACTCCAAAATCACTTAGCTTTTCCCTCAAAAGTCACATGAATGTGCCCTTAAGTTAACTGATTAATTTTTGTGGAATACAAAACTATTGTTTGATTTAAGTTATAAATTTATCAATGGGAGCTTCGCTTTTAGCTGTGGCTAAATCTATATATTATCAGTGGAAGAACGTTTTTGAGGCCTTGGACAAAGAAACTGCTAGTACATGAAGAACTATTGCCAGGAAGGATAAACATGTATTGAAAACACAGTACATGTACCTCAAAATATTTGCCACCAAGTTATGCAACTTTTTCCTGTCCAAAAGACATCTCGGTTGTCTCCTAATTAAATTTTTAGTGGATTAGTTTCCAAGCCAGGGTTACACTACTCTGTTTCATGCAAGTACCACACCTTAGTTTAATTGGCACGAAACTAAAGGAGTAAATAGAAAGGAGTAAACCACGTGAATGACGAAGTTATCATCTGATTAGTAAGGGTTTGAAGAACGATGCTCTAATGATTCTACTGAGCAGTCATTTGTGTTAAGGGTATAGAGAGATTCAGGCTGGTAGACTAAGAGTGCCTTTATTATATCCTCCCCTATTTCTCTTCGATTGGACCTGAAAGAGTCAGGAGGATGCATCGGGTAAACCACTAGAGGTACTAAGAGAGAAGGATTTAGGAATACCCTCTACAAAAATGCACACTGTGCATGTAGCCTTCTAATGATGTTATCTGTGCAGTCACTTTTTCAGCTGCTACTTGGGCTGCTGTCTTTTTCTTATTCCATGCCTGTTTTTGACAACATGCCTTCTAATGATGTTAATGGTGTCATGAACGAAAAAATTACCTCGCAGCTTTCCCATCCCGGCTACTTTCAACCCAACTGGACTTTAGGATTTTGTACTCTCACGCTAAGCTTTTTTTTTTTCTACAGTGATAAGCCGAAACGCAACGTAAGAGTACTCCTGTTTGTAAATAAGATGAAAAATCTTTTTGGTTCTGCACTTCTAAATTCAGTATCGAAGGATCGTAATGTTAGTTCGGGACTCAAATGTCCCGTCGTGTGTCACTGGCACCCATATTCTGGTCTGAATTTTTTTTTTGTTTTTGAAGAAACACAGCTAACATTATTGGTAAAACAAAATAAATACATTCATTGTAAATGAAATGTTCAAAGTAAGACTTTGAATTTTTAAACCAGTTCTGATAATATTATAAATGAAATAAATACTGTCTATACAGGAAGAAGCAATACTGCAATGGCACACTCTTCATGGAAAGTCTTCAGTAGCTTCACAACATCCAGGACAGATGATCATGATGAAGTGCTTTTCATGTTGGATGAAATTCCCACTGATAATAAAAGTACTACTGAGGAAGAGCCAGATTCTGAACCACATAATACAGCACTAGAAACGGATTTAGAAGAACCTGAAGATTCTTCACCAGAGCCATCCGATGGAGAGCCTCATGAAACACCAGCGAGGGACCATCTACAAGCAAGCAAGAGGTACAATGTAACAATTTTAGAAATCTACTTAGTTCTGTGTTCTAAATTGTGGCATGTTTATGATTGTATTCATGCTAACATTATCTCATTGGCTGTGTTCCACAGACTACAATTAGCTTTAATAGTTACATGTACTTAATAACTCTTATAATTATACTTGTTGGTTTCACAGGTAGAAATCCTTGTGCCCTTACAACAATGATAGTACAGTGTAGTTATTATCAGTGGAAGAACGTTTTTGAGGCCTTGGACAAAGAAACTGCTAGTACATGAAGAACTATTGCCAGGAAGAATGAACATGTATTGAAAAAACAGTACATGTACCTCAAACTATTTGTCACCAAGTTATGCAACTTTTTCCTGTCCAAAAGACATCTCGGTTGTCTCCTAATTAAATTTTTAGTGGATTAGTTTCCAATCCAGGGTTACACTACTCTGTTTCACGCAAGTACCACACCTTAGTTTAATTGGCACGAAACTAAAGGAGTAAATAGAAAGGAGTAAACCACGTGAATGACGAAGTTATCATCTGATTAATAAGGATTTGAAGAACGATGGTCTAATGATTCTACTGAGCAGTCATTTGTGTTAAGGGTATAGAGAGATTCAGGCTGGTATTGTATCCTTCCGTATTTCTCTTAGATTGGACCTGAAAGAGTCAGGAGGATGCTTCGGGTAAGCCACTAGAGGTACTAAGAGAGAAGGATTTAGGAATACCCTCTACAAAAATGCACACTGTGCATGTAGCCTTCTAATGATGTTATCTGTGCAGTCACTTTTTCAGCTGCTACTTGGGCTGCTGTCTTTTTCTTATTCCATGCCTGTTTTTGACAACATGCCTTCTAATGATGTTAATGGTGTCATGAACGAAAAGATTACCTTGCAGCTTTCCCATCCCGGCCACTTTCAACCCAACTGGACTTTACGATTTTGTACTCTCACGCCAGGCTTTTTTTTTTTTAAACTGATAGGCCGAAACGTAACGTAAGAGTACTCCTGTTTGTAAATAAGATGAAAAATCTTTTTGGTTCTGCACTTCTAAATTCAGTATCGAAGGATCGTAATGTTAGTTCGGGACTCAAATGTCCCGTCGTGTGTCACTGGCACCCATATTCTGGTCTGAATTTTGTTTTTGTTTTTGAAGAAACACAGCTAACATTATTGGTAAAACAAAATAAATACATTCATTGTAAATGAAATGTTGAAAGTAAGAGTTCCAATTTTTTAACCAGTTCTGATAATATTATAAATGAAATAAATACTGTCTATACAGGAAGAAGCAATACTGCAATGGCACACTCTTCATGGAAAGTCTTCAGTAGCTTCACAACATCCAGGACAGATGATCATGATGAAGTGCTTTTCATGTTGGATGAAATTCCCACTGATAATAAAAGTACTACTGAGGAAGAGCCAGATTCTGAACCACATAATACAGCACTAGAAACGGATTTAGAAGAACCTGAAGATTCTTCACCAGAGCCATCCGATGGAGAGCCTCATGAAACACCAGCGAGGGACCATCTACAAGCAAGCAAGAGGTACAATGTAACAATTTTAGAAATCTACTTAGTTCTGTGTTCTAAATTGTGGCATGTTTATGATTGTATTCATGCTAACATTATCTCATTGGCTGTGTTCCACAGACTACAATTAGCTTTAATAGTTACATGTACTTAATAACTCTTATAATTATACTTGTTGGTTTCACAGGTAGAAATCCTTGTGCCCTTACAACAATGATAGTACAGTGTAGTTATTATCAGTGGAAGAACGTTTTTGAGGCCTTGGACAAAGAAACTGCTAGTACATGAAGAACTATTGCCAGGAAGAATGAACATGTATTGAAAAAACAGTACATGTACCTCAAACTATTTGTCACCAAGTTATGCAACTTTTTCCTGTCCAAAAGACATCTCGGTTGTCTCCTAATTAAATTTTTAGTGGATTAGTTTCCAATCCAGGGTTACACTACTCTGTTTCACGCAAGTACCACACCTTAGTTTAATTGGCACGAAACTAAAGGAGTAAATAGAAAGGAGTAAACCACGTGAATGACGAAGTTATCATCTGATTAATAAGGATTTGAAGAACGATGGTCTAATGATTCTACTGAGCAGTCATTTGTGTTAAGGGTATAGAGAGATTCAGGCTGGTATTGTATCCTTCCGTATTTCTCTTAGATTGGACCTGAAAGAGTCAGGAGGATGCATCGGGTAAACCACTAGAGGTACTAAGAGAGAAGGATTTAGGAATACCCTCTACAAAAATGCACACTGTGCATGTAGCCTTCTAATGATGTTATCTGTGCAGTCACTTTTTCAGCTGCTACTTGGGCTGCTGTCTTTTTCTTAGTCCATGCCTGTTTTTGACAACATGCCTTCTAATGATGTTAATGGTGTCATGAAGGAAAAGATTACCTCGCAGCTTTCCCATCCCGGCCACTTTCAACCCAACTGGACTTTAGGATTTTGTACTCTCACGCCAAGCTTTTTTTTTTTTAAACTGATAGGCCGAAACGTAACGTAAGAGTACTCCTGTTTGTAAATAAGATGAAAAATCTTTTTGGTTCTGCACTTCTAAATTCAGTATCGAAGGATCGTAATGTTAGTTCGGGACTCAAATGTCCCGTCGTGTGTCACTGGCACCCATATTCTGGTCTGAATTTTGTTTTTGTTTTTGAAGAAACACAGCTAACATTATTGGTAAAACAAAATAAATACATTCATTGTAAATGAAATGTTGAAAGTAAGACTTTGAATTTTTAAACCAGTTCTAATAATATTATAAATGAAATAAATACTGTCTATACAGGAAGAAGCAATACTGCAATGGCACACTCTTCATGGAAAGTCTTCAGTAGCTAAAGAACATCCAGAACAGATGACCATGATGAAGTGCTTTTCATGTTGGATGAAATTCCCACTGATAATGAAAGTACTACTGAGGAAGAGCCAGATTCTGAACAAGATAATACAGCACTAGAAACTGATTCAGAAGAATCTGAAGATTCTTCACCAGACCCATCCGATGGAGAGCCTCACGAAACCACCAGTAAGAGACCATCTAGAAGCAAGCAAGAGGTACAATGTAACAATTTCAGAAATCTACTTAGTTCTGTGTTTGAAATGGTGGCATGTTTATGATTCTATTCATGCTAACATTATCTGATTGGCTGTGTTCCACAGATTCCAATTAGCTTTAACAGTTACATGTACTTAATAACTCTTATAATTATACTTGTTGGTTTCACAGGTAGAAATCCTTGTGCCCTTACAACAATGATAGTACAGTGTAGTTATTATCAGTGGAAGAACGTTTTTGAGGCCTTAAACAGAGAAACTGCTAGTACATGAAGAACAATTGCCAGGAGGAATGAACATGTATTGAAAAAACAGTACATTTACCTCAACATATTTGCCACCAAGTTATGCAACTTTTTCCTGTCCAAAAGACATCTCGGTTGTCTCCTAATTAAACTTTTAGTGGATTAGTTTCCAAGCCAGGGTTACACTACTCTGTTTCACGCAAGTACCACACCTTAGTTTAATTGGCACGAAACTAAAGGCGTAAATAGAAAAGAGTGAACCACGTGAATGACGAAGTTATCATCTGATTAGTAAGGGTTTGCACAACGATGGTCTAATGATTCTACTAAGCAGTCATTTGTGTTAAGGGTATAGAGAGAATCAGGCTGGTAGACTAAGAGTGCCTTTATTATATACTCCCGTATTTCTCTTCGATTGGACCTGAAAGAGTCAGGAGGATGCATCGGGTAAACCACTAGAGGTACTAAGAGAGAAGGATTTAGGAATACCCTCTACAAAAATGCACACTGTGCATGTAGCCTTCTAATGATGTTATCTGTGCAGTCACTTTTTCAGCTGCTACTTGGGCTGCTGTCTTTTTCTTAGTCCATGCCTGTTTTTGACATCATGCCTTCTAATGATGTTAATGGTGTCATGAACGAAAAAATTACGTCGCAGCTTTCCCATCCCGGCCACTTTCAACCCAACTGGATTTTACGATTTTGTACTCTCACGCCAAGCCTTTTTTTTTAAACTGATAGGCCGAAACGTAACGTAAGAGTACTCCTGTTTGTAAATAAGATGAAAAATCTTTTTGGTTCTGCACTTCTAAATTCAGTATCGAAGGATCGTAATGTTAGTTCGGGACTCAAATGTCCCGTCGTGTGTCACTGGCACCCATATTCTGGTCTGAATTTTTT
>BOPM01000679.1:174668-201159 GCA_022179025.1 Porites australiensis | reverse complement strand
TTTTTTTTTTAACTGATAGGCCGAAACGTAACGTAAGAGTACTCCTGTTTGTAAATAAGATGAAAAATCTTTTTGGTTCTGCACTTCTAAATTCAGTATCGAAGGATCGTAATGTTAGTTCGGGACTCAAATGTCCCGTCGTGTGTCACTGGCACCCATATTCTGGTCTGAATTTTTTTTTTGTTTTTGAAGAAACACAGCTAACATTATTGGTAAAACAAAATAAATACATTCATTGTAAATGAAATGTCGAAAGTAAGACTGAATTTTTAAACGAGTTGTAATAATATTATAAATGAAATAAATACTGTCTATACAGGAAGAAGCAATACTGCAATGGCACACTCTTCATGGAAAGTCTTCAGTAGCTTCACAACATCCAGAACAGATGATCATGATGAAGTGCTTTTCATGTTGGATGAAATTCCCATTGATAATAAAAGTACTACTGAGGAAGAGCCAGATTCTGAACCACATAATACAGAACTAGAAACAGATTTAGAAGAACGTGAAGATTCTTCACCAGACCCATCCGATGGAGAGCCTCATGAAACACCAGCGAGGGACCATCTACAAGCAAGCAAGAGGTACAATGTAACAATTTCAGAAATCTACTTAGTTCTGTGTCCTAAATTGTGGCATGTTTATGATTGTATTCATGCTAACATTATCTCATTGGCTGTGTTCCACAGACTCCAATTAGCTTTAATAGTTACATGTACTTAATAACTCTTATAATTATACTTGTTGGTTTCACAGGTAGAAATCCTTGTGCCCTTACAACAATGATAGTACAGTGTAGTTATTATCAGTGGAGGAACGTTTTTGAGGCCTTGGACAAAGAAACTGCTAGTACATGAAGAACTATTGCCAGGAAGAATGAACATGTATTGAAAAAACAGTACATGCACCTCAAAATACTTGGCACCAAGTTATGCAACTTTTCCCTGTCCAAAAGACATCTCGGTTGTCTCCTAATTAAATTTTTAGTGGATTAGTTACCAAGCCAGGGTTACACTACTCTGTTTCATGCAAGTACCACACCTTAGTTTAATTGGCACGAAACTAAAGGAGTAAATAGAAAGGAGTAAACCACGTGAATGACGAAGTTATCATCTGATTAGTAACGGTTTGCAGAACGATGGTCTAATGATTCTACTGAGCAGTCATTTGTGTCAAGGGTATAAAGAGATTCAGGCTGGTAGACTAAGAGTGCCTTTATTATATCCTTCCGTATTTCTCTTCGATTGGACCTGAAAGAGTCAGGAGGATGCATCGTGTAAACCACTAGAGGTACTAGAAGAGAAGGCTTTAGGAATACCCTCTACAAAAATGCACACTGTGCATGTAGCCTTGTAATGATGTTATCTGTGCAGTCACTTTTTCAGCTGCTACTTGGGCTGCTGTCTTTTTCTTAGTCCATGCCTGTTTTTGACAACATGCCTTCTAATGATGTTAATGGTGTCATGAAGGAAAAGATTACCTCGCAGCTTTCCCATCCCGGCCACTTTCAACCCAACTGGACTTTAGGATTTTGTACTCTCACGCCAAGCTTTTTTTTTTTTAACTGATAGGCCGAAACATAACGTAAGAGTACTCCTGTTTGTAAATAAGATGAAAAATCTTTTTGGTTCTGCACTTCTAAATTCAGTATCGAAGGATCGTAATGTTCGTTCGGGACTCAAATGTCCCGTCGTGTGTCACTGGCACCCATATTCTGGTCTGAATTTTTGTTTTTGTTTTTGAAGAAACACAGCTAACATTATTGGTAAAACAAAATAAATACATTCATTGTAAATGAAATGTTGAAAGTAAGACTTTGAATTTTTAAACCAGTTCTAATAATATTATAAATGAAATAAATACTGTCTATACAGGAATAAGCAATACTGCAATGGCACACTCTTCATGGAAAGTCTTCAGTAGCTTCAGAACATCCAGAACAGATGGTCATGATGAAGTGCTTTTCATGTTGGATGAAATTCCCACTGATAATGAAAGTACTACTGAGGAAGAGCCAGATTCTGAACCAGATAATACAGCACTAGAAACTGATTCAGAAGAATCTGAAGATTCTTCACCAGACCCATCCGATGGAGAACCTCATGAAACCACCAGTAACAGACCATCTACAAGCAAGCAAGAGGTACAATGTAACAATTTCAGAAATATACTTAGTTCTGTGTTTGAAATTGTGGCATGTTGATGATTGTATTCATGCTAACATTATCTCATTGGCTGTGTTCCACAGACTCCAATTAGCTTTAACAGTTACATGTATTTAATAACTCTTATAATTATACTTGTTGGTTTTACAGGTAGACATCCTTGTGCCCTTACAACAATGATAGTACAGTGTAGTTATTATCAGTGGAAGAACTTTTTTGAGGCCTTGGACAAAGAAACTGCTAGTACATGAAGAACTATTGCCCGGAAGAATGAACATGTATTGAAAAAACAGTACATGTACTTCCAAATATTTGTCACCAAGTTATGCAACTTTTTCCTGTCCAAAAGACATCTCGGTTGTCTCCTAATTTATTTTTAGTGGATTAGTTTCCAAACCAGGGTTACACTACTCTGTTTCACGCAAGTACCACACCTTAGTTTAATTAGCACGAAACTAAAGGAGTAAATAGAAAAGAGTAAACCACGTGAATGACGAAGTTATCATCTGAATAGTAAGGATTTGCAGAACGATGGTCTACTGATTCTACTAAGCAGTCATTTGTGTTAAGGGTATAGAGAGATTCAGGCTGATAAACTAAGAGTGCCTTTATTATATCCTCCCCTATTTCTCTTCCATTGGACCTAAAAGAGTCAGCAGGATGCATCGGGTAAACCACTAGACGTACTAAGAGAGAAGGATTTAGGAATACCCTCTACAAAAATGCACACTGTGCATGTAGCCTTCTAATGATGTTATCTGTGCAGTCACTTTTTCAGCTGCTACTTGGGCTGCTGTCTTTTTCTTATTCCATGCCTGTTTTTGACAACATGCCTTCTAATGATGTTAATGGTGTCATGAACGAAAAGATTACCTCGCCTCTTGCCCAGCCCGGCCACTATCAACCCAACTGGACTTTACGATTTTGTACTCTCGCGCCAAGCGTTTTTTTTTTTGACTGATAGGCCGAAAAATAACGTAAGAGTACTCCTGTTTGTAAATAAGATGAAAAATCGTTTTGGTTCTGCACTTCTAAATTCAGTATCGAAGGATCGTAATGTTAGTTCGGGACTCAAATATCCCGTCGTGTGTCACTGGCACCCATATTCTGGTCTGAATTTTTGTTTTTGTTTTTGAAGAAACACAGCTAACATTATTGGTAAAACAAAATAAATACATTCATTGTAAATGAAATGTTGAAAGTAAGACTGTGAATTTTTAAACGAGTTCTAATAATATTATAAATGAAATAAATACTGTCTATACAGGAAGAAGCAATACTGCAATGGCACACTCTTCATGGAAAGTCTTCAATAGCCTCAGAACATCCAGAACAGATGATCATGATGAAGTGCTTTTCATGTTGGATGAAATTCCCTCTGATAATGAAAGTACTACTGAGGAAGAGCCAGATTCTGAACCAGATAATACCGCACTAGAAACTGATTCAGAAGAATCTGAAGATTCTTTACCAGACCCATCCGATGGAGAACCTCATGAAACCACCAGTGAGAGACCATCTAAAAGCAAGCAAGAGGTACAATGTAATAATTTCAGAAATCTACTTAGTTCTGTGTCCTAAATTGTGGCATGTTTATAATTCTATTCATGCTAACATTATCTCATTGGCTGTGTTCCACAGACTCCAATTAGCTTTAACAGTTACATGTACTTAATAACTCTTATAATTATACTTGTTGGTTTCACAGGTAGACATCCTTGTGCCCTTACAACAATGATAGTACAGTGTAGTTATTATCAGTGGAAGAACGTTTTTGAGGCCTTGGACAAAGAAACTGCTAGTACATGAAGAACTATTGCCCGGAAGAATGAACATGTATTGAAAAAACAGTACATGTACTTCCAAATATTTGTCACCAAGTTATGCAACTTTTTCCTGTCCAAAAGACATCTCGGTTGTCTCCTAATTTATTTTTAGTGGATTAGTTTCCAAACCAGGGTTACACTACTCTGTTTCACGCAAGTACCACACCTTAGTTTAATTAGCACGAAACTAAAGGAGTAAATAGAAAAGAGTAAATCACGTGAATGACGAAGTTATCATCTGAATAGTAAGGATTTGCAGAACGATGGTCTACTGATTCTACTAAGCAGTCATTTGTGTTAAGGGTATAGAGAGATTCAGGCTGATAGACTAAGAGTGCCTTTATTATATCCTCCCCTATTTCTCTTCCATTGGACCTGAAAGAGTCAGCAGGATGCATCGGGTAAACCACTAGAGGTACTAAGAGAGAAGGATTTAGGAATACCCTCTACAAAAATGCACACTGTGCATGTAGCCTTCTAATGATGTTATCTGTGCAGTCACTTTTTCAGCTGCTACTTGGGCTGCTGTCTTTTTCTTATTCCATGCCTGTTTTTGACAACATGCCTTCTAATGATGTTAATGGTGTCATGAACGAAAAGATTACCTCGCCTCTTGCCCAGCCCGGCCACTATCAACCCAACTGGACTTTACGATTTTGTACTCTCGCGCCAAGCGTTTTTTTTTTTGACTGATAGGCCGAAAAATAACGTAAGAGTACTCCTGTTTGTAAATAAGATGAAAAATCGTTTTGGTTCTGCACTTCTAAATTCAGTATCGAAGGATCGTAATGTTAGTTCGGGACTCAAATATCCCGTCGTGTGTCACTGGCACCCATATTCTGGTCTGAATTTTTGTTTTTGTTTTTGAAGAAACACAGCTAACATTATTGGTAAAACAAAATAAATACATTCATTGTAAATGAAATGTTGAAAGTAAGACTTTGAATTTTTAAACCAGTTCTAATAATATTATAAATGAAATAAATACTGTCTATACAGGAATAAGCAATACTGCAATGGCACACTCTTCATGGAAAGTCTTCAGTAGCTTCAGAACATCCAGAACAGATGGTCATGATGAAGTGCTTTTCATGTTGGATGAAATTCCCACTGATAATGAAAGTACTACTGAGGAAGAGACAGATTCTAAACCGGATAATACAGCACTAGAAACTGATTCAGAAGAATCTGAAGATTCTTCACCAGACCCATCCGATGGAGAACCTCATGAAACCACCACTGAGAGACCATCTACAAGCAAGCAAGAGGTACAATGTAACAATTTCAGAAATATACTTAGTTCTGTGTTTGAAATTGTGGCATGTTGATGATTGTATTCATGCTAACATTATCTCATTGGCTGTGTTCCACAGACTACAATTAGCTTTAACAGTTACATGTATTTAATAACTCTTATAATTATACTTGTTGGTTTCACAGGTAGACATCCTTGTGCCCTTACAACAATGATAGTACAGTGTAGTTATTATCAGTGGAAGAACTTTTTTGAGGCCTTGGACAAAGAAACTGCTAGTACATGAAGAACTATTGCCAGGAAGAATGAACATGTATTGAAAAAACAGTACATGTACTTCAAACTATTTGTCACCAAGTTATGCAACTTTTTCCTGTCCAAAAGACATCTCGGTTGTCTCCTAATTAAACTTTTAGTGGATTAGTTTCCAAGCCAGGGTTACACTACTCTGTTTCACGCAAGTACCACACCTTAGTTTACTTGGCACGAAACTAAAGGAGTAAATAGAAACGAGTAAACCACGTGAATGACGAAGTTATCATCTGATTAGTAAGGGTTTGCACGTTCCACCATCGCGTAACATGAACCAAACAATGGACATTGTCGATGAAAAGAACGTGCTCCTTATTATCTTCGAACGTTCTACGCAGCTGTTCTCTGAATGGGAGGATGACCAATCAAATGAATCATACAATGCCAGGATGACTGCAGAAACAATCCATTTGTTAGCTCAGAGATCACAAGTAGACACACTTAAAAGTCTGGGAGAATATTTCCTTCAGGCTGATTGAGACAAAGCTTAACCTGCGAGCAGAGGTTTCTTTTCAGGCATAGCTTTTAGCATTTATGAAATGTCAGAAAGAAATGTCTGCTCAAAGCATAGACAAAACTAAGTGGACCAGGAAGACATAAAGTGTAGAAAATACAAAACAACTGTACAGCAGCATGACGGACATGGTGACCGAATTGACCCGACCGGTCGATCGAGCCCAATTGGATCAAGAGATTGAGGATTTCAATCTGACTTACCCAGTCAATGTGGACGAGGCGGTGAATCTCTTCAGTCTACCGCCTGTGGCAGGCACCGGCACCGCCCCGGCCACCACCACCACCCAACCCGTCACCACCGCCACCCAAACACGACCCGTGACGTCCACCCGAACACGTCCCGTCACCAATGAGAAAATGTTGAAAAGGAAGAGAGAGGCACCACAACCACCACCAGCCGACCGCGTCCCGTGACGTCCACCCGAACACAGTTTTAAGTTGTTGACAGACAAGGACATGTGGAAGATTCCTTCCAAGGCCAAAGAAAAAAAGATGAAACGACGGGTGGCCGACTACAAACGCGAGTATCGCGCTAGTGGCACTAGGGATTCGTACAACATGTGGTTGGTCAAGAAGGGGTATGCCAAAAAAGCCAGCACCAATTGCATCTTGATGTAAATGTATAAAAAAGAGACGCGTTTTGCTCATTAATTCGTGTAATTCATAAATACTGTATCCGTTTCAACTGGGCTCAAATTAAGGAAGAAAAGAAAGAGTTCTTCAAACTCTCATTTGAATCACAGTACAGTCCACCTTCAGTATTATAGTAAATAAAAATTGAATCATTTTAAATATGGTTTTTCTTCATTGTATTGGATGCATTTGCCCCAGTAAGTGAGTTTAGAGGCAACTTTGTGCAAATATTTATTGATGGCATGATAAGTCAGTTTAAAAAATCATGTAGCCATATTTTTGAAACGGCGAGATAAAATTGCTAAAAAATTCACATTAGCAAAAACACAAGTTGCACTTCACATTTACTTATTGAAATAAAAATATTTTACCCGAATTTTGTCGATGCATGTTTCACTCCTTACACAATGATTGGAAAATTAAACACAAATGGAAAATGAATTGTTGTAGCATTTATTATTTTACCTCCTTCGTCCTGGTTCGCTTTAAAGAAATACTGCAATGCATCTTTAGTCGCTGGATAGTTTAGTAAGTTATGGACATTGTCGATGAAAAGAACGTGATACTTATCATCTTCGAACGTTCTACGCATTGCAAAACTCGTTTTACTGTTTGGAATTGTTCCCATTTCAAGATCCTATAGGAAAGATTGTCAAATAAAAGACAGTGATGCACACAACATGCACAAGGGGTAATTGGATTGTGCACTGTGCAGAATGGACATAATAAACAACTTTTTTTGTAATTGTAATAATGAACAACTTATCAGAAAACCCATTTTTGGGTGGCAGTCACCGCATAACCTTGTAAGAAAGGTGGTGTAAATGTTATGGGTTTTGAAGAAGAGCCACCTCAGGAACAATTATCTGAAGAAGATGAGCCTTATTTGTTCCAGGAAGAAAAGAAAGAGCTCTTCAAGTCTCATTTGAATCACAGTACAGTCCACCTTCCCTAACTGTTTAAAATGTTCCATCCACCAGTTTGCACATCTCCTGCGCAACTGCGACCACCATGCCTCTATCCGCTGATTGGACAAAGAGCGACCATATATAAAGTTCTTGTCTTTGAAAAAAGAATCACGGGAATTGTTACTAACCGTTGGATACCTGCAACGTAAGTATTCTCTGTATGTCAAAAAGGTAGCCATGCTTATTGAGAATGGAGCAAAAGTGAATCTTCAAGACGTGGATGGTAATACTGCTCTACACCATGCTGTGAATGACCCATGTTACTTACACGAGTACACAACTGAAATTTTTCTTGCACTACTAGGCCTACAACGAAACTCCTTTGAATGCCAAGTACGACTTTCGAGGGCTTGCATGGTCACATACAAACATGAGTTGCTTAGTTTATTCAGGTACGGTAAAGGAAAATCATCCTACACAACGAAAAATGATTTCATCCCACAAAAAATTCTAAAGAGTTCTCATACCACACAGTTTATGTACAAGTCATTTCAACTCACTTAACTTAGCCGCTTTAGAGCTAAATCAAAATATGTTCCACCCCAAACACATTGCTTCAAGCTCAACTTCAAGCAAAATAAACGTTACTTGCTGATTTCTTTTTCATCTCCAAGAGAAGCGAAACAGCCTTCAGGCAATACTAGTAAAGCAGTGAAATCTGTTTCTATTTTCTTCATTTTAAGACCAAAATATTCCCATTTTTTTCGAACCCCGAACACAAATGCACGTTCCACCATCGCGTAACATGAACCAAACAAGAAGAAACCAGCGCTACACCAAGTTCTGGAGCAAAATTCCGCCGCTCATCCAAGCCAAAATATCTACATTTTATCGCTACAGCTTTGGAACAAAACACTCTAGAATATTTGGGGGTCCTGATAGATGTTTCATGCTCTACACCATGCTGTGAATGACCCAGGTTACTTACACGAGTACACCGTTTTAAAACTAAACTATAAGTTCAAAAATATTTTGGCAAGTTCTTCAGTCAGTCGTCCCTTATTTTACCTATTATCTATTTGTATTTCAGTATAATTCATTATAATTTGCATTTTACAGTTATTGTTCTAATTTATTTTGGATTTTAAGATGTAAAGTGCACTTGATCATATCTTTAGTATGTTAATCTGTCAACGATAAGAATACACATGAACTTGTTAATTAGCTTCTAGGAAAGATAGGGTGGAGAGGCGGGGGAGGGGGGTCTTTAAACAATCCGTTGCTCTGGTTTTGCTCCTTAATCCAGAATAGTAGCTTTGATTATTAGTTTAAAAGACACACGAGCTAGACACGTGGACATTAAGTTGCACGGGTTCCTTGGATCCCCGGAGTCAAGTGTATTTCAATGGAAGAGTCCATAGGATGTGATGTTATAGTTGTACTTGCTGCGTGTTGGACAAGAACGTAAAATTTTAAACGACATTCAGTCACTGAATTATTGATAGTTTCAGCATGCATTTCATTGTATTGGATGCATTTGCCCCAGTAAGTGAGTTTAGAGGCAACTTTGTGCAAATATTTATTGATGGCATGACAAGTCAGCCATATTTTTGAAACGGCGAGACAAAATTTGCTAAACAATTCATATTAGCAAAAACACAAGTTGCACTTCACATTTACTTATTGAAATAAAAATATTTTACCCGAATTTTGTCGATGCATGTTTCGCTCCTTACACAAGCCAGCATAACATGAATTCTTTTGTAGTCAATGATTGGAAAATTAAACACAAATGAAAATGAATTGTTATAGTATTTATTATTTTACCTCCTTCGTCCTGGTTCGCTTTAAAAAATACTGCAATACACCTTTAGTATCTGGATAGTCTAGTACGTTGTGGGCATTGTCGATGAAAAGAACGTGATGCTCATCACGTTCGAACATATTACGCAGCTGTACAGTTTTACTTTTTGTAAAACACAAATGCACGTTCCACCATCGCGTAACATGAACCAAACAATGGACATTGTCGATGAAAATAACGTGCTCCTTATTATCTTCGAACGTTCTACGCAGCTGTTCTCTGAATGGGAGGATGACCAATCAAATGAATCATACAATGCCAGGATGACTGCAGAAACAATCCATTTGTTAGCTCAGAGATCACAAGTAGACACTTAAAAGTCTGGGAGAATATTTCCTTCAGGCTGATTGAGACAAAGCTTACCCTGCGAGCAGAGGTTTCTTTTCAGGCATAGCTTTTAGCATTTATGAAATGTCAGAAAGAAATGTCTGCTCAAAGCATAGACAAAACTAAGTGGACCAGGAAGACATAAAGTGTAGAAAATACAAAACAACTGTACAGCAGCATGACGGACATGGTGACCGAATTGACCCGACCGGTCGATCGAGCCCAATTGGATCAAGAGATTGAGGATTTCAATCTGACTTACCCAGTCAATGTGGACGAGGCGGTGAATCTCTTCAGTCTACCGCCTGTGGCAGGCACCGGCACCGCCCCGGCCACCACCACCACCCAACCCGTCACCACCGCCACCCAAACACGACCCGTGACGTCCACCCGAACACGTCCCGTCACCAATGAGAAAATGTTGAAAAAGAAGAGAGAGGCACCACAACCACCACCAGCCGACCGCGTCCCGTGACGTCCACCCGAACACAGTTTTCAGTTGTTGACAGACAAGGAGATGTGGAAGATTCCTTCCAAGGCCAAAGAAAAAAAGATGAAACGACGGGTGGCCGACTACAAACGCGAGTATCGCGCTAGTGGCACTAGGGATTCGAACAACAAGTGGTTGGTCAAGAAGGGGTATGCCAAAAACGCCGGCACCAATTGCATCTTGATGTAAATGTATAAAAAAGAGGCGCGTTTTGCTCGGCTGTCAGGCATGACACCCGGACGGAAACGGAAACGCAACCACGACTCGACATCGTAAACCCGCCGTTGATTATCAAAGTCCCTTTTTTTAAAATTCATTAATTCATTAATACTGTATCCGTTTTAACTGGGCTCAAATTCAGGAAGAAAAGAAAGAGTTCAAAGTCTCATTTGAATCACAGTACAGTCCACCTTCAGTACTATTCATATTGCAATGTTTATTAGTAAATAAAAATTAAATCACTTTAAATATGGTTTTTCTTCATTGTATTGGGTGACATAAACAAAACAACAACGAGGAAAAAGAAATATTGCCATTCGTGACACAATACCAGCCCTCAGTATCTACTATAAAGGAAGCTTGAATGAAAAAATGGAATCTTATACGAAACCAACTATAACTTCAATAAATTTTAAAAGAATCACCAATAATTTTCTTACAAAAAAGAACAATCGACAACAGATTAAGAACGCTTTTTAGGTTCTGTAAGAAAAGCGCGAAACCACGTTCATTTCTCTCTCGTAACACCACTGGGCGTGACCGACGAGTACGAGCCGCCATGTTTGTTTTAGGTGCATTACCTCAGAGGCTTATGGGACATTTGCCAAAACTACGAAAAAATAATTATGACTAAGGAAAAAATAATTCTCGAATGGAAAAAATTAAATTATCATTATACGAGTTGCGTAGGACAAAATCAATTAATTATCAAAAAAAAATTATTATAGCAGACAAAAAACTAATCCGCAACCGTAAAATAATTTGTGTAATGGACAAAAATAATTTCAAAGAAGCGTAATAATAAAGACGGCACATAAAAAAATTAATTCCTGGTGAGGAAAAAATAATTGTGACGCATGGAAAAGTTAAAAAGAACACGAAAATTATTACAAACAGACAAAATATTAAGAGCAGGTATTCATCAAATTAATTCATCAAGAGAGAAAAATTAATCATGCAATTTTGACCAGAACGGGCCTTCATACTTTACAGTGGGAACATTTCCATCTCAGTTAACCTTGTGCTGTTAGTCACCCTGGAGGAACGAAACAGGGAAGGGGCGTGTCATCAGGGAAGTTTGTGGAGAAATGATCTGAAGGGAAACAAAAATTACTTCAAGTTAGCTAAGCGTAAATTGAAGGAATTCCAGGCAAAATCCACTTGAGTAAGCGCGTAATTAACAAAATGTCCTTAGTTGTTGCTTAAAAATTTCAATGCGTTACTAAACTTGGATATAATTTCACTCCGAATTTGCATGTTATTTTTGACGAGCCGTCTGTTGAAAATAGACAACATTTAAAGTAATTCGATTCCCTGCGTATAAGGGGTAACCCCCCCCCCCCCCCCCCTACCCCAGGAGCTCGACAACCGCGTGCTTCTACTTTTCTACCGAGTCGACAAATTTCACTCTATGCCCATCGGGGGTGGAAGCTGAATAATGAATAATGAATAACGGGGTTTAAATGAAACTGAATAATGAATATTTGGAGTCAGAAAATCGGGAATTATGAATAACACCATCTAGCCTCGCAATAATGAATAACTCATAGCTGCTAAATGAAAACGGATGACGAAAGAAACAATTTCAACTTTTCTGCCAATCGTAAACATTGGAATCCGCGCGAAATCAGTGAAATCCAAAGCGGCAAACCCCGAAATAAAACTCCTGAAAATCAGCGTTCTTTCCCTACAGCCGATTCGATACCACGTAATTGACAGCCTGCAAAGTTGCATGTCAATCACTAGAGATGTTTGACCTTTTGTTCCCCTCTAAGTTTCATGTGTCGTGTGTCTACAGTTTAGGCCCACCGTATTTTCGTATGATTGGGTCGCTTTTCTAAAATCCGCTTCTTCATTCGATTTTGAACAATGGACAAAAAAGAAGTCAGAGAATGAAGAGAAATCGTCATCGACAGTAGGTCTTTTTGTCATTCTTGGCAATATTTCCAGCTCGCGTTCCTGGTCACCTGAAAATTGACGTTTAGTGCACAATCATAGCAGGTCAGTACAAACGTACCGCTCTTTTAATCAGCTTATTGAATGATTTAAAAGATTTTATACTCGATGATATTCAAACAATCAATTTCTTACCGTCTTGTCTTTATCATATGGTTCTGTCCAGATCGAGATCACCGAAAAGGCGTCCTTAAGGTTTTGACTGCGAGTACGGTCTCTTATTTTTCTTTTGGACACGGTACAATGCGAGTGCGCGCGAACGATAAGCGGTGAAGCCGCGAGAAACGAGGAATGACTGATATAATTTTCGCCATATATTGGTGTTCTTGTGTTAGTATTCCTTTTATCTTCAGTATTATTCCATAATCACCAGATTCTGATGGCGCCACTGGCCTTTTTTTCCTTAAACACTGTACCTTATTACCCACAACACTGGAGATGGGTAAAATAAACAACTGAACATATTTTTACAGAAAATATCCTGCGGAAAACGCTGGAAATGGCATTTCCGAGACCCTAAATTAAAACATTTTCTGGGGGAGCAAGCCCCCAGACCCCCCTTGGTTAGGCCATCGATTACGATTACGATTATATATGAAAAGTGTTCGCTTCAGCTATAGTTTGTTTGTTAGTTATTATGTTTTAGTACGTAAGGTTATTACAGATCTTTCACATAACTCCAACACATTACATTACACTGTCGGTTCGACGCAAAGGCAAGCTTTTTGTTTTCTTTTTCTGGTAATCCCTATGCAGCCTTGCGGCATTTATGCACCAGTCAATGTAAACCACGGTATGGCGCGTGGTACTCTGACGGTTAATTGTTAAACATAAACTCTGTCAGTTATATGTACTACTCTGTCGGTTGTAAACATTTATTCTGTTGGTTGTACGCACTACTCTGTCGGTTGTATACATTTACTGACTGTCGGCCAGTTCTACGCAGTACTCTGTCGGTTGTACCCACTACTCTGTCAGTTGTAGTGCGTACAACCGACAGAGTAAATATTTACAACTGACAGAGTATTGCCATATATTGGTGTTCTTGTGTTAGTATTTCTTTTATCTTCAGTATTATTCCATAATCATCAGATTCTGATGGCGTCACTGGCCTTTTTTGACAGAGTAGTGGGTAGAACCGACAGAGTAGTGCGTAGAACTGGCCGACAGTCAGTAAATGTTTACAACCGACAGAGTAGTACATACAACCGACAGAGTAGTGCGTACAACCGACAGAGTAAATGTTTACAACCGACAGAGTAGTACATACAACTGACAGAGTTTATGTTTAACAACCGACAGAGTAAATGTTTACAACCGACAGATCGCTACTGGAAGAAATGATGTGAAATGCATGTGAAGTACATGTGAAATTTTCATTTGATTTTTCACATACAAGTTCACACATCTGTGAAAAATAATGTGAAATCACCATGTGAAAACCATGTGAAATGATGTCCTCCTTTTCACATCATCAAATGCTGTGAAAAAGATATGTGAAACTGTGAAATGTGTGTGAAATTGTGTGAAATGTGTGCTGTGAAATCACGCACGATCGATCATGTGAATTTAACATGTGAAATATACAAAAACATCCACAGAAAATTAAAATTATGGAAAAAAGTATGTGAAACATTTAACATTTTCAAAAATCAAGAAAATGTTACATATTCGTGTATGTTTGCACCAGCTGGCATGTCATCAGATTCATGCAAAGCCTAGCAGGCCCATGGCCATGCATACAGTGTACACAAAGTGTATACAAATGTATACAGACCACATGCAGATCAGAACAGCACACATAATTATTTAGACAATATTATATTCAATCATATGTATGTACATACCTGAACAGCATGCATTAACATGCATTAACTTGAATTAGTTGCAAGCTACACAGTACATATAGGCACATTTCATATCTATTGAATTACAAATA
Organism: Porites australiensis; assembly: GCA_022179025.1. Lineage (NCBI taxonomy): Eukaryota > Metazoa > Cnidaria > Anthozoa > Scleractinia > Poritidae > Porites > Porites australiensis. The sequence goes on along the minus strand of BOPM01000679.1, from coordinate 186,746 downwards.
AAATGTGACATTTTAAGTTTTATCAATAAAGAGACATCAATGTGTATTAATAAGTTCAATTTAATTACCTGAAAGTGCATCATATTGCATGAACTGAATGACACAGTATATGTAATATGTTGTTCACATATGGAATACAAATGCAAATGAAATGGAAATTTCCAAGTTTATAATGTAACAATTTATATATATCTATATGGTCACATGATAATGGGCTACTATATAGCTTGAATGTGAAGAATCATGCATGACCGATAATTGTAAACAAAAATAGGAGTAGAAAGTCAACATGAAAAATATGCTAATGATAACTTGACAATTTGGTTTGAAACTTGAAATAAATGTTAGTCATAAACAAATTCCAAACACTTTTTTGGTAGTCGGCGCTGCCGTTGTGGCTTTCCATTTTCAGGATTAGTGTTTGTTGGTTGAGTTTCGTTTGAAACAAGTTCCTCTACTGGAACATACACATAACCCTTGTATCTTTTTGGGGGTACTGGTGCAGGTACAGATACCGGGGTGCTCTGTATAGCTCGCTCTGATACTGGGGTACTCTGTACAGCTGGCTCTGATAAAATTGTCTTTGACAAGACCTGGCTATCCAGATAATCTGGATCAGAATCAGCAGACAAGACCTGGCTATCCAGATAATCCAGATCAGAATCATCAAGGCTGGCAGATGGTCTGGCCCTTTTTTTGGTTTTCTTTCCCTTTTGGGAGGAAGTTGCAGCTGGTTCTGTTAAAGGTGTCTTCGACAAGACCTGGCTATCCGGATAATCGGGATCAGAATCATCAAGGCTGGCAGATAGTCTGGCCCTTTTTTTGGTTTTCTTTCCCTTTTGAGAGGAAGTTGCAGCTGGCTCTGTTAAAGTTGTCTTCGACATGGCCAGATTATCCAGATAATCTGGATCAGAATCATCAAAGCTGGCAGATGCTCTTGCATATTTTGTGCTTTTCTTTTTTCGAGATGCCTTAGTTGGCTCTGTGGATTTCATCTTTGAGAGGACCTGGTTATCTGGCCAATAAAATTAGAATAAAAATTAGAAAATGTTTTTTGGCTTTCAAAGTTTTAACCCTTAATCAGAGCCAAATGGAGGCTTATATGGGTTGCATGTTGGAAGAGTGTGTAGTTAGAGCATGTTATTTGAGAAAACATGGTAACAGAGAAGGTGTGAATAAATGATTGATCGATTGATCGATTGAACTTGAACTTGAACTTTATTTTTATTTAGACACGGTAAATCTATCAGATAAAATAACAATAAAAATTACAAACTACTTTAATCTATATAAACATGATCCAAAAATTTAAATAGTAAAAATAGAGAAAATAAAGAAATTCTGCTTTACATAGATACCGTGTGCGTTTTATCGATTCAGTCGAAGAAATCGCGACAACCATTGCGAAAAGATCTAAGTGATTTCGCTTGCCGCAATTCAGGGGACAAGCTGTTCCAGATAACCGCACCATTATAGCTAAAGCTATTTTTCAAGAAATTGGTGCGGGGCAATGGAACAGCTAGTTTGTTTTCAGAGTTCCTCAAATTATAAGGTGGATTATATTTAGTGAAAAGAGAACCAAGATAGTCGGGCACAATCGATGGATAGATACCAGGGAGCTAGAGAATCAGGATATTGATTGAAAGAAAAATTTGTGTTCTGAAGTTTTGCAACTTTCAGTAGTGTTGCCTTGATGAAAAGAAAAGCCACAAAAAAATGACCAGGAATATTGAAATCAATAATTGTTTATTGATTATTGTTTAGAGACAAGCTTAATTAGCTGTACTAGTGGATAGGCCATTACCACTGACAGAAACATGGAAGACTAAAAAGTTGATTGAATATTTGGGTGTGAATTTGATTTTGATAGCCTACAGATACTCAATAAATAACGTTTGATCATCCAGTTACGTACCTTGATGTCTTGAAGAAATTTATCCTTGTTAGGCCCACTTAGTTTGATTTTGTCAGCATTACTCATGTAGCTTCCCTGAAGAACAAGCTTCAAGTAATCACCTGGAATTAAAAACATTTTCATGAACACACCTTGTTGTAACTGATAAATATGACAATAATGATGATGATGATATGATAAAAATTTATTCTGATTACCAATACCCAAACTCCCCTAAAACAAACATGCCAAGAATGGACTAAATCAGAGTGAGTATAATTTATAATATTATTGAGACCACGTACTGTGCCCCCACCCTTTTAATCCATCAGAAATATATCTGCCACTGATGAGACTTCCAACATTTGGAGAAGATTAGTCAACCCTGTTATTCCCCACACTGGAGTTAATGTCTATCTATGGCAAGCCAAACATGACAAAAGTGGTATGAGTTTTAAATCATATGTCGAGTTTCAGTAATCGATGTATGAGGTTGGGAAATCACTATACGAGAATTAGAAATCATAATTCGAGAATGAAAAGACACTATACGAGAATGAGAAATCACCATTCGAGAATGTAATTGATTTGTGAGATCAGGAAATTACTATACGAGAATGAGAAATCACCATTCGAAAAAGAGCGATGCAGCAACATGAAAGCCAAAAATGACAAAAGTGGTATGAGTTCCAACCAACCTTTCGAGCTTCTGTAATCAATGTGTGAGAATTTTAATCACCGTTCGAGATTATCGATTAGGTTTTCTCGAGCCAGCGAGTACGTACCGCTCAGCGGTTCACGTTCTGCGTTGGGTAGGTACTTCATATCGGTACACTATAAGAATCTATATCCCGGTACACTACAGCAGTCATAAATGAAGTACACCATCTTTAGAAAAACACTAAGCTGGAGTTTACTTAGTCACAATTCAATTTTCCATAGTACGTTTATGTAGCTTCAGTTTAAGCTGCAGTTCAATCTTATAATTTTGGATCTGTAAGTCACTACCGTGATAATTTAACATTCTGCAAAGAAAACTGACGAGCTGGGCCCAGCGTGATACAGCATTGCAGAAAAACATTACACTCACGGACTAAAGGAAATCGCTTAGATCAGATCCAGAAAGCACTTTAGAGAAAATTGGAACCCTTAGTCAGCCGTAATAAAAAAGCTTTACGCTTCAAAAGAGGTCAAAGAAAATGCGCTTGCATTAGAGGGCAAATCCTGCCGACCAGAATACAATAACTACAGTCAATCGATGTGCATGTCATGACCTCTCAGTGTGAAACATGCGGCTAAAATCACATTTGCTAAGTATAAATGCAGAACCTTCCAGAACATAATCTACCCAGCAGATAAAAACAACTTTATTGGAACAAGCAGCATTTTGGCATGAGGTAAAAGTCGTGTAGGCCTACCACCCCCTTTTATTGCTACGTAATCAGAATGTTAGAGAGATGTCTCAATAATACAGCTAGGGAATCTACCAAAACTCCAAACAAATCTCCCAATGATGAATCACCTGCAACACTTTGTGACAGCGACATAGCGACAGGTACCCTTGCAGGGGCGTAGCTAGGGGGGGTCCTGGGGTGCCCGTGACCCCCCCTTGGTAGGCCTTCTTTTGAGCAAACAACCTACAATATTCAGTTGGCGAAAACGCCATGACAATATCTTGGCCGTAAAAGCCATTGTTGAAAAGCCTACTTTTTTAAAATGTGTTTTTTTGTAAAGTATTTTCGTCAACGGCTCTTGTCTTTAGTTAATATGGGCCTTCATGCCGCGATAATACGACATGACAATCCGGTGAGTAGCCTCTGTGACCCCCCCTTTGAAAAATGCTGGCTACACCCCTGCCTTGTATGTTCATCAAACCTTCTTTCACAGATTTCTAATCCTACTAGGTCAGAAGCATTATAAACTGTAACAGTTCTACCGATGGTGTTGCTTAGAGAAATCAGAAACTCTCTTACATCGTCCAAGCTTAACTGATCGGCTATCCTGTCGGCCATTTTGTTTGATCAACGCAGAACGTGAACCGCTGAGCGGTACTTACTCGCTGGCTCGAGAAAACCTAATCGATAATCTCGAACGGTGATTAAAATTCTCACACATTCATACAAGCCACTAGCGACAGCGCGTCACCCAAGCCATTTCACAAGACATTTCACTTTTTTTATATGAAATTTCTTGATGAAATGTTCATAAAAGTTTAAGTGTCTTCAATTTTTAAGGAAAAAAACAATTCAGGGTTGAATGAGTAGAATTCGAACTCGGAGCATTCGATCTGGAGTGCATCACTCTAACCTCTACACCACCGAGGATTTGGTGACAAAGGACAGTTTGATTTAAATCTATAACCCTAACCCTAACCCTAACCCTAACCAACCCCTTTCGAGTGTTTTGATTAGTTTCCAGTTCATTTTCGGTTTGGGTGACGCGCTGTCGCTAGTGGCTAGTCACATTGATTACAGAAGCTCGAAAGGTTGGTTGGAACTCATACCACTTTTGTCATGTTTGGCTTTCATGTTGCTGCATCGCTCTTTTTCGAATGGTGATTTCTCATTCTCGTATAGTAATTTCCTGATCTCACAAATCGATTACATTCTCGAATGGTGATTTCTCATTCTCGTATAGTGTCTTTTCATTCTCGAATTATGATTTCTAATTCTCGTATAGTGATTTCCCAACCTCATACATCGATTACTGAAACTCGACATATGATTTAAAACTCATACCACTTTTGTCATGTTTGGCTTGCCATATCTATCAGCTGAAATTGACATCATCATTAAATGACAATATTAACAATCCTGTCAGCTATGCAGGCTAAAGGTCCTGTGGTATTCGTTCAAAAACAAAGTATGACAGACTAGCTATCTGGACTGAACAATTTGGTTGTAAGACTAGCAACTAGCAACTTTTGTAGATAATAAATATTCTTTGTGTCTTATGGGCTACACTGATACTTACTGTCTCCTTTAGAATGGTGTATAAAAGATGCTCTTGCAACCTTTCTGGATCCGACCATTACAAACAACTCCTCCCTATTGATAAACAATACATGTCAGAATTAACAACAAAGTGGTGATGAGACACACATCATGAGATACATGCGAGACTTTTTAGTCTGCACACACAGTACAGAGGGGGTCATTGCTTGCATGCAAACAGCACAAACAAACTGCATAAGAGTGCAAAAACACATCAAACTTTTCAACAACCCCACTCCCCTGGAATTTCACCAGGCTACCCCTAATCCATACCACATGATAGCCCCATGGCTGTTCAACAACATGACACTTAGTTTGACGCAAGCCCCCCTCCAAAAATATTAGCTGGGCCAACAGCCCGTCCCTACGGTCCGGGTTGTTGCCCCCCTCGTGCAAATTTTCTGGATTTTGCACCGATTTCTGTCAATTCCAGAAGTTATTTGGAGCCCATGGTTAAGAGGTGAGGGTGGTTAGTCCTGAAGAACGAGATTGTTATTTTTACACTAAAAGTATCAGGGCTTTAAGCAAATTAAGTTTTGAAAGATTACCTGCAATGTGCTGGACTTGACTTAAGATTTCAGGCAACCCGGTTATCAAAACTCCAGGTAGATATCTCCAATTATTGACCTTTCTGCATCTTAACTGTCAATTCCTACTAACATTTTTATTTTTTACAGTGAAAGAGGCATTTGGATGGTGATTCCCTGGAGATATATACCTGATAACTGGTTTTATGAAAACCAGGCTACTAAAAAATGTCAGTCTCTCGCACTGACTGTTAATTTGATGGCCCTAGTTACTTGAAAAGTAAAATCTCACCTCAAAAAGAAATTATTGAATACATGAGTAGAAAAATTAAACACATCATATATTAGGGGGGTATTAGGTTTTCATTCCAATTTTATGATGTATTTTTTTGTTGACAACATTATTCAAACTGGTTGCTTCTCCTTTCTAGAAAAAGTAGCCGAAGCTGACTTCTATGAGCAAAGTAGGCGACACGTTTGTCGGCCGTCAGTGCTTACTGAAACCCCTGGTGTATACTTCACTGTACATATTAATTTTGTCAAATGCTCAAATAAGAATTGCTCTTTCTAAATCTTGTGTACTTTATGACATCTTAAACTTCTCTTTAGAGGCTCATTTGTGTTAAGTTTGCACATAACAGTTTAGCAAGCCGATAACAGCATGAACACAGGTGAAGTTGATTGGCTAACACTGATACATTCTGCAGAGGTAGAAAACTTCAGTAAAAGCTCCCTACCCTTTTCATTTCTCTCTTCTCTTGTCAACCTTTATGCAGAATAATAACAATTCTGTTACCCTTGGCAGTATTTTTAGCACTAATGCTAGTGGGGCAGAGCAAATGCATGAAACTTGTAACCTTAATCAAACATACCCGGGTCAAGAATTGCAATTGATGGGAGGCAAACCAGTTGGCTGAATTTGGGACTACCAAGAACAAATCCAGCTAGCGGTCAGAACAGAACTTGAACTTGGGGTCCCCGAATTGCAAGTCCAGCACTCTAACCACTCAGCCACGTTGAAATGCCTGATACTCAGATTGTTTTTAAGCACAATAAAAACTTCCTACCTGGTGAATTTCTTCCTTCAACTAAGGCTTCAATGTAGGCATCATTAGGGAAATCATTCCAGACACTGTAGATTGGCGTGGGAAAAGGGTTTAGTTTTGACAGTGAATAGCTGCAAAGAATTCGACATAATCTCCCATTTCCATCCGAAAAAGGATGAAGATCAAGAAGTTCTAGGAGAATCCAAGCACAGGTTTTGAAAAAATCACACAAATCCTCAAAATTTGTCAGCCCATCCTTCGTGCAAGAATCAAACAGAAAATTGTACTTGTCTAATAAGTTGACAACTGCGCTTTCCATATCTTCAGGGTTCGCATAGTAGTAAATTTCTCCTCGAAATTCGGTCATCCGAGGCTTGTTGCTCATTTCTCCAGGTTTCGTCAAACCCTTTGGAAGAGGAATGTCTTGTAAGATGACACGATGTATCTCTTTTAGTAAACTTGCTTCCAATAGTCCGTAGTCTCTGTCTAGTTCTTCCCTCTTGATTTTAGCTAACAAATTTTGATATGCATTTCTCATGTTTATAGTTTCCTGCTCTTCGAGCGACAAAGGATGCGGGAAGTCTCTTCGAGAAAAAATTCTTCCCAGAAAGCTTTTCGTTTCATCAAGCGTGCGAAGTCCATGTCCCTCCTCTAAGTTTGAACGGAAAATAAAATTGACTATAAACTGCTCCTCGACTTTCCTGACCACCTCTCGATCGCAGATACCGTCTTTTGTTGCTGTATCCCATCTCTTTCGATAGTTAGCTATTTCGGAGATCATTTCTTTAACCGTCATCTGTGACGCAGAGGTTGCACAGCGTCGAAGGAAATGAGATGTTTTACTGGATATTCAAAAACCTTACCCATAGTGATGCATCAGCTAGCAGACTTCACTAGGTCTGAAGAAGGAGAGTTCCTTGAGAGCAAATTTGGGAGTCAAAATGTGTTTCACCAGCCTAGTCCCTAGGCGTTCTCTCTTGCCCCATAGCCCGAGCGAAGTCTGGGAGTGTATCTCTTGGTGACGTTACAGCTGACGGTAGAGTCCAGGATTGACCGCGCCGAGAACGGCTAGGGACTAGGCTGGTGTTTCACTTCAAACGACGCGCAGGATCACAAACTTCAACAAACCAGTGACGTCACTTTGCAACCGCCTCAGTGAAATCCGCGTGAGCCCGCGCTCTACCATCATCATCATTTACAGAAATGATGGCATTCTATTTGGAAAGACCTTCTGTACATGAACCGTTACTCAACAGCGAGGTATACGGCTAAATAATATTAAACTGTTACGATTTGTAAGGCATAAAGGCAGAACGGCCCATGGGGGTAGTTAATATGCACTTTGTACAGTCAATAAACTATAATTTTTTTTAGTACACCCATGTTTGTATTGCAACCAGGAACCGCTCTGGTCTACAGTTTTAATATTAAGGCACAGAGTATTTTTATTCAGTGTATTTTATTCACGTTTAATCTTCTCAGCCTCACAGTCCTCCTTTTACTTTTTTAATAATCTTTACTTTATTTCAACCTGGGTCTTGGACCTAGCCATGGGGCTAGGGGATGTATCCTGTTCTGGTCTGCAGTTTTTTATATTTGTGAAGTTATGCAACAGTGGAGGACAGGAGAGGAAAGACGATGGCAAACCTTGTGTGACAAGTGTGACAATAATTTTGTCTGAAAAAACCTTCCGCCAAACTTCACATATTCCTTTAAACAGATCTTTTTGTAGAAGAGCAAAAAAGATCAATGTTAAGTGAATTCCCAACAAAACACTCAAGTAATGGCCCTGTCATGTTTGTCACACTCAAGCGTCTTACCGTCCTCTTCTTTCTGCCATCCTGTTGCATAAACTCACTATTTCGGCCAAGAGTACTTTATTTCACTACAACTGCTTTTTTCACAGCCTGGTCCATCTTTTACTTAATCCCAGATAACTACATGACAAAAGTTTAGAGGGATCTTTTTAAAGAATCCACAATGTTGATAAGGCAATTAGGACTGTTTGCTGGGAAAATATGATATGTTAAAAAATAATGTGGCCCAGTTAAATTAATGTTTGCCCAGAAAAATATTCCTTCAGTTATAGGGAAAATGAACACAGGGAAACGTGTATCAAGAGGACTGGCTGAAGCAGCCCGCTAGTATTCAGGAAATCCAAGGGTCAACTTCAACTTTGGTCCCCACATTTTATACACAGAAGGTTTTCATTGGTGCGTCCCTTCTCTACATGTTTCATTAGTACTCTCTTGCTGGCCCACTTGGCTAAACCCAAATCCAGATACTTATAACTTTACACTTTTAAGGTGACATTAGTTTTGAAATGTTCCAGACTGCAGTATGTAATGACTAGAGTGATTAAAAGTAATTATTACATTGACTTTATTCAAAACACCAAACTAGTTTAGTTTCAGTTTCAAAATGATTTTATATAGTCTGTGAAAACATCCGTTTCTCCTCCCTCTTTGCCGCTGGGGATCAGTTTGATGTTTGGGAATTCTGTTTTAATCATGAGATAAAAATTGTTTTCTGTGCCCTTTGCCTTCTTTTTACAAGGAAGTTAAAACAACATTGTGTTTAAAAAATATTTGTTCCATTTTACACTTGGTGAGTAATTTGAAAATACTGAACAAATTTTGTTGTGCCAGCTGGCATTAAAATTGAACATTATTATTTAAAAAGTAAACAATACTTGAAGGACTTATCAAAATAATAAGACTTACCAATAAAATTTTCCTTTTCTGTATAAATTTTCAATTTTATTTTCCACATTACATTAACTCAAAAACTTCCTTCTTGGAGAACCCCTGGTTAGGTACCAGAATATCAAAATAATGTATTGTTGTTTAGTTTAAGACTGAGTCATCTTAACCTACAGCAAGTGATGCAAAATAATGTAGTAAAATAATAAATTAAATTTAAGACAGTCAGACAAGCAACTTTTTCATCAACATAGTCGCAAGGTCTAGTGGGGCTTTCTTTGGGCTTTCTGTATTCCCACACTACCTTCTCTGCCATTTAAGAAAGATGTAAAACATCTCCTGTAGTCTTTTGCAGAAATGATGTACAAGATTTAGGACTTGACTGTATGCTACTAGTTAGGTATTATCCAAGTTTACTTTTGGTTTTGCTAAAAACTGAGGCTCAGACCTAAAGGGCCAGCGGCCTACAGCTCAGCCAGGCTGGTTATCCATGCAGTCCTGATTTCAGGGCTCAAAAAAATGGCCACTCAACAGACAATATCAGGTTAGAATGGTGTCTTGACTGACCAAATACTCCACTCACTGGTCATGTTGACCAACAGCCAAATCGTCATCTATTTTTAAAAATACAACCACGTTCACTAGAGGATTACACAAGGATTGGTTTACTTTTTTCCAATTCTCTGACCACTTCTAGAAACTGAGACTTGCCCAAGCAAAAATTTCTTTGGCCACTTATCACTTCTGGTAGCCTCCCCCGCAGAAAATACGATCTCCCCTAAAAACGCCTGCGGGGGAGGCTACACTTCTGGCCTGACTGTTGAACATTATTTTGAGCCCTGAATTTTCTACAAATATACAGACTGTATGTCCAGCGGTATATTTTTTAGCATGCTTAGTAATGCATTGCGGTTAGAATCAAAGACTGAACCAGGTGGGTTGGCTGAGGCCCTGCCAGGGGTGGGGGGGGGGGGGGTCCCATGTCACCCGACTGAATTTTAAAACGTCTCGTGTCGGTGTTTATAAATGCTTGTCGCTTATTGTCGTCTTCGCCGTCACAGTCGCAAGTTGGCCGAGGGAGGTTGTCTCTTGATGCGATTTCATTTTATGTGCTGTCGCTACTTTTTGGGCCATGTCGCTTGTCAGAATTTACCCTGGCAGGGACTCTTGGCCTCCCTCTAGGTCACCAACTGGGTTGTGAACCACAGGCCTGCTTTTACAAAACTAAGCTTACTCCAAAATGCATCAGCTTTCTTCTTTTTGTCACCTTCTTGGAGATGACTTGACTAGAAGTTATGTGGTGACTTTTATTTGTTTTCTCTTAAGCTTCTTTTCTCCTCTAGTCTTTGAAAAAAATTCTTCCACCCATGGTAGCTACACTCAATTATCATAGTCGTTAAAGCAGTCGGATGTCTTTCAGCTGACTTTCTTGTATCAAAGAGTGCCTTTTCATAATCATGTTTGGTCGAATCCGTCCACACATTGTACACTGGAGTTGGAAAAGGGGTAAATTTTGAAAGCAGATAGCTACATAAAATCCGACAAAGCCTTCCATTTCCATCCCCAAAGGGATGAAGATCGAGAAGTTCAAATAACATCCACGCACATGTTTTGAAAAGATTATAAAAGTCTTCAAAGTCTTTCAGACCGTCTCTGGTACAGCAATCGAACCGAATGTTGCACCTGTCAAGTATCTCGGAAATAGCCTTTTCCATCTGTCCAGGGTTTGGGAGATACGGATACCAGTACAGCTCTCCTTCGAATTTGGTACACCTTCTTTGATTACTAAACATTCCGGGTTCCGTGTTGCCATCTTTTAGGCGGACACCTTGAAGTAGTATGCGGTGGGTGTCTTGTAGCAGACTACTTTCCAAAAGTCCATAATCGCTCGATTCTTCTTCTCTTTTAATTTTGTCCAGTAAGTGTTCATATGCTTTCCTCAAGTTTAGTGTCTCCTGCTCGCTCTTTGAGAGGGACCGTTTCAAGGTGATACCTCCCGCATGGCAGCTCTTGAGGAATTCATCCGTCTCCTCGTAGGTTGAAAAGCCTACTTCGTCCTCCATATTCTGGTGAAATATGAACTGAACTAGAAGTTCTTGGTAGACTTTTTCAATCAAATCAGATTCATATTTATCCTTTTTTCCTTCTTCCCATTCCTTGCTGTACTTCATTATTCTTTTAATCATCTTCTTGACTGAAAGAGCTTTCGTTTTGCGCCACGTGGGAGCTTCCAAGGCCTGGAATGGGAGCAAATCCTTCAACAGTCGCTTCCTCTCAGTGTCCGCGAATCGTCCACAGCAGAGCCCCATAACTATAGACCAGAATTATTCACTTTTGTGATGAAAGCTTCAAACTGTACCAGACTGCAACTACCCCAAAGACTAACATTAAATGTGAATCCAATCCAAATTCACAACTGGACCGTTCTTGTTCCCAGAGCTTCGATCCTTTTGGTCAGCGTCGCGGATCGCCGCACTGAAGCTGACTGCAATATATCACATATTGCTGTTGGCCGAAGTAACTATCTGACATATTTACTATTCAATACCCAGTGCCATTGTTCTCTCTCTGCACTAAATCACTGATTGCAGGCGCCCCTTCTCCTTTGTTCCTGAACGCACAAAAGAAAATAATTAGCACTTGTTGATTAGTAGCTCAACTGGGAATTGGTGACTGAGAAGCCTTGCGGTAGCGTTTGAACATTTAGATTGCGTTTTGTGTATGTGTGTTGTGGTTTTGAATTTTTTTCATCAAGTAGGGCTCTGAACTACTGCAAAAACAATGTGCAGTGTGAGAAATGCGGTCCCGTTTCTAGTTTGTAATTTAGACGCCTTTGTTTTAACAGTTGGTTTGTGTTTTGTGTTGTTTGTTTTCGAGTATGTGATGTTTTCTAACTAGCGGCCTTCTGAACAATTT
>BOPM01000679.1:113729-156862 GCA_022179025.1 Porites australiensis | reverse complement strand
TTTTGGTATTTTTTGGAACGCTAGCATGCTGTAAAAATTGCAAAGATGGTTTTCCCGCGCTACCTTGGACTTTGAAGTGTAAATTCATTTATGTTAGGCTATGTTGGAGAAACATTGTCTTCGTGATGAGCGATAAGTTTACCCGTCCCATTAAATTGTTCCATGATGCCTGATAATCTAAGAAACGATATGAAAAAGACTTTGTCTAAACGGTAACCATTACATTAGAAGATGTGTTTTCTCCTGGTGCTTAACACGTTGCCCTTCACCGGAGTCCGGAAAAAGGTTTATATTCTTAAGAAAATTCATAATCCGTTATTCTTTTTAGGCTGAAATTTTTCGGAGGCTAATTTTCGCCTCTGCATTTTGTGATCATGAATACATTAATTAAAGATGACACTTTGCTCTAGCTGATGTCGCACATTGTGTCACATCAATGCAAATACGTCAAAAGTTTGAAAACACAACAAATTGCACAAGAGGATATTTCTTCGCTTCATTACTGCATGTCCAGTCGAAGAAAATATCTTGCTCTTAACAAAGGCATTTAGGTTTCCTGATGCGAACAAGTAAGCATTTCGCCCACTTGTTAGGACAGAGATCTCACCTAACTAACAAAAATCATCTTATTTGTTAGGGAAATAGCTGAGCAAAATTTTAATTATCGAATAATTTACTGATAACGTGTAAATAACAATAGAAACCGCCATCTTTCTTGCGTCGAGTTTTATGTTAATTTGGAATCAGTCGGCAGGACTGTCCGTTTGTAGCAACCAACTTGCTTAAAAAACAATGGAGACTTAATATCTCCATGATCATTTGTAAAGAGACCCATGGCAACTTTGGCGCAATAATATTAGCAGTAAGGAAAAACTTATATTAACTTTCAATTAACTTAAAAGGTTTGTAGCCTCACCGGCTCGGCAATTTTGTTCACCAATTAAAAATATATATATATATATATATATCCGTGCATATTTATTCTTGACAGCAGAGTCATCTAAGCTCAATTTTTGGGTTTGGTTGCAGGTGTTTAACGAAACACTGTTAAAGCTTAACTTGTTGGTTTATTGTCGTAAAAGTTTCTCCTGCAAGCAATGTTATAATCACGCTTTGTTCAAGGTTAGTAACTTGCAATTGGTATCAGAAGTTTTGTTAGTTTTATTATCCTCCTCAAGCTGGCGAAAAAGATGTGGATTAAGTACCTGGAAGTATCATAAAGTGTACAGTGGAATTATTTCCTCCTTGTGCTAATGCTATAAGATAACAGTGAAATAATTTCAATTTAGTTGAACATTCAGTGTTTTTATAAAAAAAAAATTAACGTTAGCTGAACTCCGTAACATGCATTACTTCGTGAACAATTCTGCGCCTTTTCCGTTGTCTGTGCCATTTTGTTTGACACTTGACTGTTGATTCAAACAGCGGAACTTTTCATTGCTCCTAGCTCTCGATTAGCAGATGCAAACTAAGACAATTTCAACGCACTGTTTAAAAGGCAAAAGGAAGTTCTTTGAAAAAGCTAGAGATCTTTATAATGTTTCGAATGCAACCGAAATTCTTATTTAAGAACTAACCTAGAGGTAAAAAACGCTCCCACTTTTGCGTTTTTTGGGGAGTCAAATTTTCCGCTTCTTGATACCATGTTAAAAATTTGCTGAATCTTCTTATGCATCGAAAATGAACAACGGCCTTATATGAACTCATGACGAAACATATCTGTCACGTAACTATGTATGTTTTCACAACAGTATCGACTTCTTCGGTCAAGCAATATTCTGAGCTGGGTTTAAGGAGGCCCGAACCTATTTATATATGCGTGTTGGTTGACCTTGGTTATGTTTTTGAATCTTCGCTGCTGTGGGTCCATTGTACAGTTTTGGAAACTCTGTATATCTTGCCTTCCAATTTTAACTGTTCATGTTGGTTATCACTTTTCCAATTTAAAAGAAGTAGTTTTAAAAAGTCTTAAAAATGTTCTTGACTGACTTTAATTGTCTACACGATTTTTTGCTACGCATGTTAACATCCGTGTGCCCCATCACTTTTCTAATAATGTATCCCTAAGTTGGCCCCTTTCTTCCTCGTCGCAATCGAACTCGCCATTACCTCTTGAGAGAGTAAGAATTGTAAAGGTAAGGGAAGCAGGAAAGATGTAGTGGTCAGAGCACTCGAACCTGGTTCAATTTCGCGCTTGGACGCCATATGTGGTTGAGTTGTCTTTGGTTCTCTTCTTTGCCCCAAGAGGTTTTTCACCAGGTACCCCGATTTTCCCCTCCCCTCAAGAACCGAAAAAAAATAATAATAAAACGCACAGCAGTGGAAGACGAAGAACCACTATGTGTTGATGTGCTACCTCTAAATCGTTATTTATTCCTCATTTTTTGTTATTTATCTTAGATAACCAAGCCAAGTAAGAAATTTTCCGACCTCATGATCATCATTACAACTAACTTTAATGACCAACTAACAGCCACTTTGTCAGTACTTTGTTACTTTGTTCCGAAAGAATCAACATCAGTGATGCGCCAAACACAATGATGGGCGGGTTGATTAGCAACATATATGTACAGTTGATGTACAGTTGTCGCGTTTGCCCATTGGAATTTTATTGTTTTCAAGCTCAAGAACAGTAAAATACAACCGCTATGCTTGTATGCTGCAAATCAGTTCACTTGAGGAGACCACGATCTTCACTGTTATTTATTTTCTTTTGCAGATGTCAATACCAGAAAGAATTTTGCTGGTGTTAATTTTGGTGTCAGAGTCGACAGTTGCAAGTAAGTAAAATTATTATAAGCTGGAATTGTCGTCTCGTATGTATTTTCTTCTTATCATGTGGTAACAAAGCAGCTAAAAGTGTAGCACAAACAATTGAAAACCAACGTGTTAGTGTGGGCACAGGCATCCCAAGCTCACGTTATGAGTGTGTTATGTAAATTTACTTTCTCACAAGAGAGTCGGTGTCGCGTTACAAGCAACCGTTGAGACTTTGTAGCAGAAATAAAATACAAGGTCTGCGAACGCTAAATATCATTGTTTTTACTTTTTTCTATAACATAAATAAAGGAACTTACCTGTGATGAATTCATGTGTTTTTTGGTGTGAATTCATCGATTTAGTCGTTTTTTTTTTCGTGACCGGAGTCACGCAATAACGGCCAAAAAAACGCGCCAAGTAACACAGGAATACATCAAAGGTAGGTCTCCTTTATTTATTTTATAGAAAAAAGTAAAACAATGATATTTAGCTTTTGCGGACCTCAGTATTTTATAATTATTTTATTTATCAGCGGTCGCTTGTAACACGACACCGACTCTCTTGTGAGAAAGTAAATTTACATAACACACTTTTAACGTGAGTTTGGGATGTCTGTGGTGTGGGCAGTCACATTATATCGAGTGCAAATGATGATAGAGTGCACGAATTAATGTAGCTCAGCTGCACAGTACCATAATCCGCATGGGAAATCTACCGACTGATAACACTGAACATGAATCGTATTAATATTATTAATGCATCCTTCTATTCTTTTGAACAGGTTATTATTTTTAATGAAGGAAAGAGCAGGTCACTGAGGTGGAACAGGAGGTCATTATTACGAATCATAACCAACTGTCCCATTTCAGTGACCCCAGTAAGAGTTTTTACGCATGAATTCACCTGTAGAAACTTTGACCAATCGGAGACTAGATTGGTCCTGGAGCGTGACCAAGCTAAAAGCAATTTTTCAAACTCTATTTGTAAAAGTTTTTTTGTTGTTAGTTAAACAAACCAAATTCAAGATCTTTATTGGAGTTTTTTCGCATCGATAGGTTTCCATTTTCTATAGGAATGGAGGCTCCACCGCATGTGCATGCTGAGGCTCCGCTTTCGTTTAGCGTGGTGTTCTACGAGATAGAGAGTATTCGCTTATATTTCGAAGTATTTTTAAGTAGGTTTAAGCAACTATAATTTTGCTTGCAACCTTATATACCTTGAAATCGGAACATCTTAGAAACCTGCTAAATTTGCTTTTTCAGAAAAGCCCAGGATAAGTGTACCGTTGAGGGAGTTGCGAACTGTACCAGAGCATTATATCTGGTTTCAGCTGGAAGGTACCCGACCGATTACCTTGACTCTAGTGAATACATCAACAACTTTCAAGGACATCCCTTTCAACATAAAAGGATTTAAAATAAAGTGGACGGGTACCTACAAGTACACTCTACTAGCAGAAAACAGTGAAGGAAATGACTCAAAAACGATTGAAGTAACCGTTCTGGGTAAGGATTCAATGCTGTTAAATTTCATTTAATGTAGATAAGACATTTGCAATTAACAACCACAGTAGTTCGCACAAACAGTTGTGTTGAATTTTGTCCTTATTTTATCCGTTGATGATTCAGTTCATACCGTGAAAAATGAATGTAAAAAGTCTTAAACTACTTGCTCTTGTTTTTCCATTGTTTTGAACATGGGTAATTTGTGTCAATTTAGGTGAGTAAACAATAAGGATTTACCAAATAATGGAAATTTGGGTTTCACCCTTAATCAATGAGTAAAAATAAAAATTCGTTATTAGCTATTAATACTGTATTGCTGCATATATCGAGAAATCCCCCCAACCAATTGCCTTATTCTTGCGTCCATTCATTTTGCAGATTGCAATCATTTGTGTCGCAGTACAGGTTCGATAACATTGACGTATGGCCGATTTAGAGGCTGGTATCGCCGACTTACCAACAAACACTACTGTAGCAAAAGCAACATAACACATAACTGGAATTGTATTCCAACTACAACCACTGATTTGTAAGTGTCTTTCCTTTTTCACCTTAGATTAATTGGTCAAATGTTTTCTTATTTTATCAGTATGAACTGCTGTGTTTCGAAATTTCTAAATGTATTTTAGCGGGGCCCCCTACTCATGGAATATGGTCAACCTCTTTTCGTTTGGTTGTCACGTGATTGACCAATCGTACCTACGCACGTATGTACGCGCCTACAGATTGTACGGGTGGGGTAGGGGAGACTATCAAAAGGAAGGGAGGGGTGTCTCAGGCGGGCCTTGGCAAATTCACATCTTTTATATTGGACATTCACAATATGGTCAATTGACAGCTGTCAAAACTGGATAGTCACTGACCAGTATCACATGATCATATCGCAGGCTCAAGTGTCAATGTAACGAGATTTATTTTGAGCCTGTCCGCTGACCAGTTAACTGTTTTAGTAGATCGCGCTCAATGTCCAATCTCATACTTTCTAGCTAGTCTGGGAGCACAGGAAAACTGATAATGCACACATATTGGACATTGATGTTGTGATCAATTGACAGCTGTCAAAACAGGGTACCCGCTGACCAGTATCACTTGACACTATCGCGGGCTCAGGTGTCGACCCATCGAGGTCAAATATTTTTGAAGTTATCCGCTGACAAGTTACTAGTTTTCTATGATCGCGGGCTCAAGTTTAATTTTAAGCTTAATGGTAAGCCTGAGTAATTATTGTATTTGATGTTTGTTTCATATCTAATTTAATGAAGTCGAGCGTAGTTTATGCGGCTATTTAGTTAATTCTCGTTTGTAAGATTTGAGAAAATGACCTGACCGAGCATCAGGTTTGATATAAGCCTACAGAACTTTAAAAAGCCTTTAGAAAATAGAAAAGAAAACGATCCAGAGAATATTTTGTCGTAATTCTGGCTGTTAAAGAAAGCTTTGACCGATTTTCTCGCCTCCAGTTCATCTTTGAAAAAAGCAAACACCGGAAAACCCGCTTAAGCATAAACTTAAGCTTTAAGCTTGAAGACTCAGGATTTTTAGAGGCACTTTAATACTTGTCTTCGTGAATGAAAATTGTTGTTTCTGTATATGTTTCACCGAATTATATTTCTTTTATTGATTGTTAGTAGTTCCTCTTGTAATTTTAATCGCTGTGCCGTTTGTTTTCAGTCGTTCAGTGAACATCGCTTGCAGGAGTACTCTAAATGCCGCGCGTATCAAACGCTTTTGAAGATTACACATCGATAAAACCATTAAGTAAAAAATAAACATAATAAATAGTAGTCATGTTTCATTAGAATTAAGCCCTGTTGGTGCCTTCCCTTGCCTTCCGTATGCCTTCCCTTAATTAATATGTATAACGGTCGAGTCTATGACGTCACCCATTGTTATAGCCGAGGGAAAAAATGCGTTCCTCCATACTAATTAAGTGCCGAGTCAGTGTCTGTCTTCCTGCATACTAATTCGGTATAGGTTTACTAATAAAAGTGTTTCTTATACAATAGGCACAATAGGCTTGCCTAGGCTTGCCCGGTAAGTAACTTGAGCCTGGTTTAAACGCCTATTAAAAGAGAAATAGGAATAAGAAAGCGGTAACCTAACAACGCGAGAAACGGCTTACTATATCTTATTCAGCGCTAAAACTCGGATATATATAAACAAAACACATATACAAAGTAGAACTGAAAACTCTCTATTTCAATTTTGTCTGACGTTTTCTCCTATCTATCTCGAGGAAATGAAAAACTATTACAGTCTCAACGTTTCACGCACCGTTAGTTAGTTAATTATGCGAGTTCGTAAGTTGAATACAAATTAGCTCTACAGGAAAGACCCAAGGGAGCACCTTGACGTATTATTATATAAACAATTTTAAATAAAAGTAGGTTGAGTTTGATCGTCCGGGTGAACGTAGTCCTGAATAGGACTGTTGTTGTTGACAGTGGCTGACGTTTCGACAACCTGTACGGTAGTCATCTTCAGAGTCAAAGTGAGTTGTATCACGTCAGTTGATGGTATTATACTCTGGTTATTGATTTGATTGGTCAATTACGTCGCGATGGTTTACTGGTTAGAACAAACGCCACTGAATCGTAGCCAACAGTTACCAGCGCCGTACAAACGACTTATTGACAGGATCAAGCAACACTAACTAACGACTAACGACTGGAGAACCGACAATTTGCCTAACAATAGACAACTGTTCAACTGTGACAATAGACGGATCGAGACGCACCAATTACTGATTATAATTACGAGTCTTCATAGCCAATAACATCACGGCTTAACTGACAGACGACCAATAACATTGCGACGTAATTGACCAATCAGATAAATAACTGTAGCTGAAAGAAGCGGGACAGGCGAAAGAGTTTGCTGCTTCAGATATTTTAGAAGCTCTTGAATATTTTCTTGAAACCCTGCTTGGTTAAGGCCTTCTTCACTTGGCAGGACGATTGTTCGCAACCGACAATTATCTTGGGCAGTAGTTTTCAGATCAATCAGAAGATAACCAAAAGGTCTGTTTACAGCCTCTTCGTACCGATTTAAAAAGAAATCCGTCTGCCCGAGATGCATTTGCTTCGCCAGAGTTAAGATTTGCAATGTGTCTCGTGGATTCTTGAATAACACCAGATAATGGATGTTTAGGCTTATGCTGCGGCTACCTTTCCCCTGATGAAATAGATTCTGCACAATATAAATCACGCTCAGATTGCGATGATGAGAACCACGAGTAAAGAGGTTCACAATTTGCTTGTCTTTACTGGCGTCAATGATCTGATCATCAAACACGATCAAATTCCGTTTGTTCTCATCAAAATAGGAATCCTGCTTCAAAGCCGTAGGAATTCCCTTGACGAATTCAATGCCTGGCATGGCGACTAACATTTGTGTATACGCAGGCTGCCATTGTGAATAACACCAAACGATCCTCTCCGGGGGCAATAGAGATCGAACCCAGGCCGTTTTTCCAGACCCGGTCATCCCGGCAATCACGGAGGTGAAAGGATGCTCGAAACGAAAGCGCTGACATTTCTATGAAAACATTGGAACTGTTTGAAATGGGGTGAGACCAGCATTGCGGTGTTTAGACATCACGTGCCTTTGCATACTATCTTTTTTGTCAACTCCTCAGGAGCAAAATGTAGACTGAGAAAGAGGTAGAACGTTGCGCATTTATATAGGTTTTCAGGCTACAAAATTCTATTGTTTTCCTCCCCCAAAACCACCACCACCACATCTCAGTTGTTTTCCCTCCACCACCACCACCGCCTCCACATTTCTATTGTTTTCCCTCCACCACCACAACCACCTCATTTCCCTTGTTTTCCCTCCACGAGATTCTATAAGAGACTACCAACTGCCATTCTTAGTTCGTTTTGTAGCACTGTCTCGTGTAGTGAACAAGAATCGTGGTTTTCTTCAACTGTTAGCTGATTGCCCTTCTTATCAGCGCCAGTTTCTTTCAAAGACAGCTATTCCACAGCAAATACATGCTTTAGTCCAAGTCTTATACAATATACTCATGGGACACATTCCCATCCCCGAAGAAAATTAGCGGATATTACTGCCATATAAGGCTGCTTTACTTAACCTGGCCGGTCCAAATGTCCCTTACAAAACAAAGACGCGAGTCCTTGTACAAGAGGGTAGTGGTTTTATTGAAGATGTATTAGCCCCTGTTGTTTCAAGCTTAGGATTTCTAATACTATAAAAGTGGTGACGCTACGGCAAGTTGATCATTCGAAGCTAAGTCTGTCACGGGTACTCATCAAAATGAAGAGAAAGATAGATTTGGTTGAAGAAGAACAGGAGAGTGAATATGAAGAAAGCGAAAGTTCTGGTGATGAAAGCGAGGATGAAGAACCAAGAATAAAAGACGAACCAAGAATAAAAGATGTTTTGAGTAATCTTTCCCGCGCAGTGCCGGAAAAGCGTGCTTCTGATTTGCTGCATAGTATGGCGGCGTCCAAAGATATTCTTTTCTGAACTCCCAGCGGACAATTACTTCGAAATAAACGCACTATTCCCGTCACAAACATCGCTGAGCTAGTTGAGTATGTGTTACTTCCTCATAACAATGAGGTTACCAAGCCTCGTGCACTGAATACGTTTCTAGATGGAATTGCAGAGTTAAGAATCGATAAAGGTTTAATCAAGAACAAAAAGTTGTTAAGTGATTTAATAGAAAATGAGAAAGGCTAACAAAGTGTAGAAAATACTTCCGATAACGAGAGTAATAATGAGGAGAGCTCATCGGATATTGAGAATCAGGAGGAGGAGGAAGTGGTTTCTGAGAATGGCGTTAAAGCTGGAGGCACCCAAGAGAGCAACAAAGACACTGAAAACGACAGCCAGGAAACAGAAAGTAGTAGCCCTGAAACGTCCACCGCCTTTCACTCTAAAAGTCCCTGTGAACATTACGAGAACTCTAATGCGTACTGGACATTGATCAGGAAATGTCCTAAATGCTTTTGGCACGATTACTACAAGATTTGTCCTATATGCGATCACTGATTCCTGAGGGGAGAAATAACATGAAAGAAGGCTTTCGTCGGTGTCACGATT
Organism: Porites australiensis; assembly: GCA_022179025.1. NCBI lineage: Eukaryota > Metazoa > Cnidaria > Anthozoa > Scleractinia > Poritidae > Porites > Porites australiensis. The sequence goes on along the minus strand of BOPM01000679.1, from coordinate 147,527 downwards.
GTGTAGCAGTTACACACAAAAACGCGAAGACGTTGGAAACCAATTTCCATCCCCCTTCTAAAGATCAGAACGAAGATGAATCAAGATTAATTAAATTCCATTCCTTACAAATCGCTGTGTATTTGACTCTTTTTGTCATTGTTTTTAATAAAGTATCTCTCCTGTGATTTTATTGCTAGTAATTATTAGTCTCGCGTTTTAATTGATCCTTGTGAAGTTATTTAAAATTGTTTATATAATAATACGTCAAGGTGCTCCCTTGGGTCTTTCCTGTAGAGCTAATTTGTATTCAACTTACGAACTCGCATAATTAACTAACTAACGGTGCGTGAAACGCTGAGACTGTAATAGTTTTTCATTTCCTCGAGATAGATAGGAGAAAACGTCAGACAAAATTGAAATAGAGAGTTTTCAGTTCTACTTTGTATATGTGTTTTGTTTATATATATCCGAGTTTTAGCGCTGAATAAGATATAGTGAGCCGTTTCTCGCGTTGCTAGGTGACCGCTTTCTTATTCCTATTTCTCTTTTAATAGGCGTTTAAACCAGGCTCAAGTTACTTACCGGGCAAGCCTAGGCAAGCCTATTGTGCCTATTGTATAAGAAAGACTTTTATTAGTAAACTTATACCGAATTAGTATGCAGGAAGTCAGTTATTAGATGGAGGAACACATTTTTACCTTGCTAGCTAGACACTGACTAGGCAGTTAATTAATATGGAGGAACGCATTTTTTCCCTAGGTTATAACAATGGATGACGTCATAGACTCGACCGTTATACATATTAATTAAGGGAAGGCACCAACAGGGCTTAATTCTAATGAAACATGACTACTATAAATTATTTATTACGTTGGAGCGTAACTCTATTAATGTTTATTTAAACACTCTACCACAGCTCGCACTGCAAAAGTGAGAACCGGCTGGCCATATAGGTTAATTTTTTGAAATTTTTTAGCTAAAAGCCCACGCGTGCTTCGATCGTCCTGAATATTGAATGAGTGCAATTTGTATTGGAAAATTGTGAAATACTGCATTCTGTACGAGGTCTGTATGATAAAAACAATGCCTCGTAGTATTGTTTCACCACAGCTGTGATTAATAAATGGTATAAAAGGTTGGTTTACACGCACCAAGATTTGTTGGCAAGATTTTGTAAAGTAAACTTGTCAAACGCAAAAAATTCGGCCTGATTTTTTCCCCAGGCCTAATTAATCTACGATGATCAAGAACCATTATGGCTCTTAAATGTGATCGAAGATAATTGCTTCTTTTTTGGGTGTACATAATAGACTATCAACTCGATAAATTTATAAATTTATGAATGGGAGCCTCGCTCTTAGCCCTGGCTAAATCTATATAATTATTATTTTTAAAATTGTCATCGTTTTATCCGAGTTTCACATGCAAACTACAAAATGCTTAAAAATGCCGACACTCAAAGTAGAAGAATCTTTTGGCTAGCCCGCGTAGCAAGCGTGTCCGCGCGAGGTCGTCGAGAAAGTTGGGAGAAAAAAAAAAAAAAAAGGAATGACGGGGGAGGGGGAGGGGAGAGAAGGAAACGCTTGCACGTAAACCCCACGATTTTGAAAAACTGTGTTCGCCCACGAACTCAGCTTCTGATTGGTGCGGTGCTGTTAGTGTTACTTAAATAGCAATCAATACATCGATCAAACCAGGTATGTTTTGTTTACGTGCGTTGGAGATCTGGGCTGAGTTGCTCAAAGCATGGTTAGCTTTAACCATTGGTTAAGCAGTATCAAAACCAATACGTTGTCAAGGTATTAAACGCTAACCATGCTTCGAGCAACTGGGCCCTGGTCTGATCTGATTTGTGATTACAAATGGTCCAAATGCTTTAGTCTGATATTTATTTGGATCGTGTTTGTGCGAAGGTTTATCAGGTCTGAGTCCCTTTAAAGTATAATTAGAGATCGAGCAGTGGAGACTAGTGAAGGCCAATTTATTGGGAATGACGGTGTGCGTATCTGACTGGAAAAAATGGACCGTTTGTTGGAGATAACATCAACGAAAATCACAGCATCGGTACTCGACACTAGGTAGAGCCGCCAAGGACATGTCAGCTTTTTGAAATGAAAAGATTCTTTTTGTTTATTGAAAATTTAGCGGCATTGTAAAGAAATTTTCAACACTGCCTGGCCTATGGAGAGCAGCCACTCTGCAAAACTCATAGCCGACGGAGTGAATTGTTCCGGACAAATAATTTCTTTGCGACGTTTTGACAAGGTTTCAGTTGAGAAAAAACCACAGAACTTTCAAAATTTCACTTAACTATAAAGAACAAGAAATTCTGCAGGAATCGCTTAGAGTTTCAACATTCTTTTACAGCAAAGCTTCTTTTTATTACGCTTTGCAATCGCGTGGAGCCTGTTTTAGGGAAGAAAGTAAATTTTTTAAATCGGTAATCTGTTCATTATCTATCGTGTTGACGAGCTGTCAATTTACAAATGAAACGAACCGCGAAATTTCAAGGGTCGTTTTCCAGAATCGTGGGGTTTGCGGGCAAGCGTTTCCATTTCTGTTTTGGCTCCCGCTCTAACTTTCGCGCAGTAACTCAACTGGAAACGGCAAATCAAATCAAATCGGCGCTCAAAATCCCCGCAGATTCAACAAAAGGTGCTCTATCAACTAATGCATTATTATTTTCTTACACATTGCCATATCTCCGGCCACCAATAGCGTCACCTAATGTTTAACGAGTGTCCGTAAACGAAACTAAGAACTAACATTCATATCATGATCATGATCAAGGTCTTCTTCATTTTCATTATTATGATCATTATTATGATCATTATCATCATCATTATCATTATCATTATTGAAGATGATGTGAACTGCGGAAATACAAATTTTAAATGAAAATATGATCGTCGCAGTGGTAATTTCAATTTACTGGGTCGGATACACTCTGCCTAGTCAAGACCACAAAGAAGTCACATGTAGTTACCTCAGGAAAAACAGTGCGCATACAGTGTCGAGCTAACACTGGAGCAATTCATCGGAGAACCACTGTCTTGTTTGATCCTGATGAGGTGGGACAATGGTCATCAGGACTGACAGTGCTCGAATCCCTTACCACAGTAAAGGAAGGGGATGCCACTATTTTACCTGTTACGGTCAGCAATAACAACAAACATAATGTCAATCTACCCAGCAGGGTGGTGTTAGAAAGATTGCAGTTAGTTCGCACAGTAACTCCTGTGGAAGTAAAGTTCAAAGAACCAGAGATGGTGGCCAAGGAGGATGAGTCAATAAACGAACAAAGTATGCCAGACCTACCAACAAACAGCAGCACCGGAGACCGCTTGCCACCAGTGGACTGGCACCGGAACAGCAGGAGCAAGCCAGAAAGTATTTGTATGAGGAAGCAGATACATTTGCAGCAAGTGATGATGATGTCGACTGTATTCCTGGATTACTTAACAATTATTCCATGAGTGCGCGTTGGATATGAGGTGTTAAATAGCCAACGAGGCGGTTAGCGCTGAGTTGGCTCTAACTATCTCATATCCAACAAGCGCGAATGGAATGATTGTTTTATTCAATTTTATTAAACTCCAAAACGTCTAGTTATTACAACTGAATTTTAGAAAAGTTCATTTTAAATATTGCAAAACGACCAGATATTAATGTAACTTCAGGTAAACCAAGGGAAAATCACATGACATGTGCGCCGTTTGCTAAATTAGTTGAATGAAAAATCTGAAAGGGAAGGACGATGTGCTTAAGTTATTCTCGACAAGTACTGTTTTCGCTTCCCCTCGCTGTGACAGTGGAATTTGACGCTGGATAGGTCGACCTGACATGACCTGATTGCTCTTCGATTTCGTTTTCTTCCTCCACTGAATAGGAGCTGCAAAAAGACCCAGCTTCATTAATCAGTTTGTTATTGTTGTTGTTCAATGAAAGCCGCTCGTTGTAGGATTCACTTGAGGCCCGTTATGGTTCGTTATGGGCTTGCGAAAGTGTTAAGAGGTGTAAAAGCTCTTCAAACACGCAAAGAATCTGCTAATGGTTTTGAAAACTTAGTCCTCCAAGGACTTACAAGCCATTCTGAAAATTTTTAAGGTAATAATATACCCAAAAAAATTACTCAATTCTGATTGGCTAAGAAAGGAATGCAGTTCTCCTGTAACACGAATGCAATTTTGTAACACGAGACGAAATTATGGTTTCTGATTGGTTGAAAACACAAAAGAAACCAACAGGAACCAATCAGATTAGAGCTCTTTTTTTAACAACAAAGTTTAAGAAAGTGGTCATGGTTTTCGGCAAAGAACGATTTGATTTTGTATGCAAAACAACAATAGAGCAGTTTTCCAAAAACCCGAACACAGTAAAAAGTACGTCTTTCTGGCTAAATGTATTAAAAATGTGGTGCTAAGAGAAAAATACTGTCAACAAAATCGAGTAAAATGAGCCAGAGAAACTAAACAAGCTACTTAAAACAGACTACGCTGAAGTAAAAAAATTAAGAACCAAAAACGGTGGCAGCCACATGCAAGCCATGACAGCTACACTTTTCAGACATTTAAATGAACAAGGATACACGTTTTCCATGATAACAACGGGGATTTCAAGTCACGTACGTTGTCCGTTGGAGGAGAAAGGTGTCCGGTTGTTCTCTTTCAGTTTTTTGTCGAGCGAAGACCTCTAGTTAAAAAAAAACATGCAACGGTCTCGTTTTTTCTACCTCAGTTGCAAACGAAACCGAAAATTTAATCACAAACATCTGGTTCAAACTAAACCAATGGGCGAAAATACAATAAGTAACATAATGAAAGAATCCGTAGCTGGTACTAGCCTTAAAGAAAGTGAGAAAAATTACGAATCATAGTGCAAGAAAAACAACATTCGGCAAAATGAAGAAACAGAAGTATAAATTTACTCAGCGACTACGATGAAGCCGACGAAGAAGAGCGCGACGACTCTCTCTTGCAATATCCAAATGAAATTATGAAAATCCCAGCGCTGAGAAGAGGCAAATATTTTATTAATATTGGCAGTTTCTGACATTACAACAACTGTGGCTCCACTCGCCCATCGATGGCAGTGTAGAAAGAAAACAAATTGTCTCCTTCATCTTCAGGTTTTAAATCTCAAAAATTGATCCATGAATCCAGCCACGATGGGGTCTCAGGAACAGACAATGATGAAGGTCTGGATGGGGCTAACTGACAACTGACAAATGGCCAAAATTTTAACTGACAGCTGACAAATAGCCTAAAATTTAACTGGCAACTGACATTTGCCTTGAGTTTTACTGACAACTGACAAAGAACATGATTGTCCCTTATTTTCCACAAAACCCTTTTTTAATGCCTTAGATAGCATTGTTCCACTCTTTTCGTCAGGCAATGTGATCAAATCTGTGTTTGTAGGGGTAATCTTAGCAGGAAGACGCTCAAATTCACGCTCCTCTGAGAACGCGCCAGCATACGGATGCTGCTAATGCGGGCGTTAGCAAAGCAGTTGCAGCTTTTTACCGAGATGATTGAGATACGGTCTTTCTTGGTCTTCTTACGATCTACGTCCCAATATTTTTCCCGCCAACTTTTTCTGAGTCAAATGAGTGAGATTTTCACCTTGTCGTTATCGAGATTTCCAGAAACGTCCCGCGACTTCCGAATATTTCCGACGAATTTCCAGATGTTCCGGAAGAAGTTTGAGCACTTCCGAAGCTTCTTAGAAAACGACAATTTTAGCGTGTTTTGATTTCGTTAGAACACAAAAAAGGACAGAAAGTCATCATGTGTTAAAGAACAAGTTGTTCGGATCTGTGAGTCAGGCGTGAGAAACTGTGTCCTTGATGCGTGGGATCGATGTCCTTAGTCCACAGGCGTAAGACTCACGCATAATGCCGACACAATATTTTGAAGGTAGAAATTTTGATTGGCTTAATGGTTGGCTGAGTAGACACATAAGCCCGCGATATGGTCATGGGATACTGGTCAGTGGCTATCTTCTTTCGATAGCTGTCAATTGACCATATTGGTAATGTCCTACATAAAAGATTTGGACTTGCCAAGACACGCCTGAGTCACCCCTCTCTTCCTTTTGATAGTCTCCCCTACCCCACCCGTACAATCTGTAGACGCTTACGTGACAGCCAAACGAAAAGAGGTTGACCATATTCTATGAGTATGGGGCTCTGTCCCACGCTTGCTTGGCGCGCGTGAGAGCCCCGCTAAAAACACTTACTTTTGCTGGTTATTGCAAACCGTGTTATCTTTATAGGCTGGTAAAAATCAATTCTTGCACATTTCCAAGTTCTTAGCTGAATGATTTTGAAAGCGTTGGTCTTGAAAAAGTTTAAATTTAACAAAGGTAGTAGTCTGTTTCAGCCAATCAGATGAATGAACTAAAAACGCGCGCGCCGTCAAAATTTTTTGTTGAAGTTATGTTTTTCGTGTGTATTATTAGTATAGGTAATCACATGCTTTCGAGTGCAATTTGGAATAAATAAGCAGTTGTAAATTTTGCAAAGACCACAAAGTGTACTTGCCCTAAGGGCTCGTGCACTTTTGTTGATCTTTGAAAAAGTTACTCGTGCTTAATTATTCCAAATTGCACTCGAAATCATGTGATTACCTATACTAAACGTTCTTGTTGTTGTTGTTACATAATCAGCTCGACGTACGGAAGAATTAAGCTTATAATTTCTTTAAATTTGTATGGAAACTTCGGATTACCATTAAATAATTTCAAACCAAAGTTTGTGGCTGTTTTGTCGCTGCCAGTATGGCTCTTTTCTTTTTTTTTTTCTGTTGTTTCGTCGGTAGAAAGCTCGCGAAATCTACTTTTTTTCGCCGCTTTGTCCGAGAGAAATTTTGTTGTCAAACTAAGGTACATGAGCTTATAACGAGATTGAGTGAACCAATCAGAATGCTAGAAATGCATTATCCGAGGTTGAAAATTTAATAAAGATGGATATTAACCTGAAGGATGACCAGCCAGTGTAGAAAAAACTATCTTTCAATACCACGTCCACTCTACCCTGAAGTCAAGGGCTTCAGAGGTTCATCACCATTCTCAAGCAGTGTCGTCTGTGTTCGTAAGAAAGATGGGGGAATGAGGTTATGCGTACACTACAGGGAACTAAAAAAGAAAACTGTGCCCGACCGACATCCCATTCCGCGTTTAAAAGAAGCTTTGGGCCGTCTAGGGGGAAATTCATGGTTTAGTGTCTTCGATCAAGGCAAAGCATACCAGCAAGGGTTCATTGGCAAGCAGAGTCAACCACTCCCCCCCGACAAATTTTCAGCGATTTATGAAAAACGGCTTGAGAAAACTACGCGATGAAATGTGTATCCCTTAGTTAGATGATATTATAGTATTTTTAGAGTCATTTTCAGAGTACATTGAACATCTACGCAAGGTACTTCAACGCTTAAAGAGTCGTGAGGTGAAGTTGAAATTAGCTACGTGTAAACGTCAAGTATCATTCTTGGGAAGGCTTGTCTCTAAAGATGGATATCAAATGGATCCTAAGGTAACAAGTGCAGTGACAGCCATGAAATATGTAAGACCAAGAACAGTCGGGGAGGTCAGAAGACAAATGGACCACTTGGTGTGTACCGCAGACACATAAAGGACTTTACACGAATGTCAAAATCAATTTAGGATCTGCTAAGCAGACCGAACGGAAAAGGTGCCTCTACAGCCGAATCGACATACAAACAGTGCAGTGGACAGGTACCACCTTCAGCACCAGTAGAGTAGGAACCCAGGCATCAGTCTGCTTGGAACGAAGACCCTCAAACAGAATTACTTCACCACCCGTCCTAGCTTACCCAGATTATAACTCTCCGTTAATAAAACATACTGATGCTTCTCAAGAAGGCTTGGGCGCGTTCCTGTATCAGGAACAAAATGACTGTACCCGAGTTTTTGCTTATGCCTCGAGGACTCTGACCCCTTCTGAACGCAATTATCATCTGCACTCTGGTAAGCTGGATTTTCTTGAATTAAAGTGGACAATTACAGAGCAGTTCCGTGATTACTTCTACTATGCTCCGACATTTGTGGTGTACACCGACAACAACTCATTGACTTATGTCCTGACAACGGCAAAGTTAAATGCTGCTGGATTGAGTTGGGTCGGAGAGCTGGCTGATTATACTTTTGAGATTCAGTAAAAGTCAGGGAAGTTGAACACCGATGCTGACAGACTCTCAAGACTGTCAGCTGATTTTAAGGAGTATATGGACAGTTGTAGTGAAACAATATCACCCGAGAGACTGCGAGCCAGTGTCGCCGCTGTTCCGACCATGTAAAGTGGGGATTTAATTCGGCTTACTGTTCTGACAGATCAGAAAGAGGTGCTTCAGCAGGGTTACCCGTGGTCTACGACAGCTTGCAGCCATGTGTGAGTGGTAGATGTTGCGAAAGGCTAGCATGAAGATCCCGCTATAAGTCGTGTCCTCGAATTCCTATCGGGAGCTGCATGAAGAAATGGGGCATTTGGGTGTGGAAGGAATATTAGCGTTAGCTCGTGAGAGATTCTACTGGCCAAACATGGGGAGGGACGTAGAACATTACATCTATAGACGCTGCCGTTGTCTGAAACAGAAGCGCTCTTACATCCAGCCTATTGTGACCACAGCACCATTGCAACTGTTATCAATTGACTTTGTGCATCTTGAACGAAGCTTGGTAGGTTATGAGTATATCCTGGTTGTGGTAGATCATTTTGCCAAGTACGCCTAGGATTATCCCACAAAGAACATTAAGCAGCAAACAAGATCGTTACCACTTCATTCCACGGTTTGGTTTTCCGGAGAAACTTCAACATGATATTGGGCGGGCGAGACAATTTGAGAACCGTCAGTTCAGACGATTTGCAAAACTAGTTGGAGAGATGCATTCTAGGACTACGCCATACCGCCCACAGGGCAATGGATTGGTTGAAAGAATGAACCGAACCCTCCTTAGTATGATGCAAACTCTCTCTGAAACTCACAAGACTAATTGTAAGGATAACGTGAACAAACTCATCCATGCCTATAACTGTACCGTCCACGAGTCGACAGGATATTCACCATTCTCCTTGTTGTTCGGGAGGAGTCCTCGTTTGCTGATTGACATTATGTTTGATTTAAAGAATGAAAGTGGTCCTAGCTCCTATGCTGAGTATGTGTCCAAATGGAAAACACCCATGCAAGAAGCTTATTCCTGTGCATCCTGAATCAATCGCTAGCAGTGCTTTAAGGGAAAGAAGATTTACGACAGATGAGTGAGGTCCTCAGCATTGAAGACATATGACACTCCTGACAACCCCACTTACATGAGGCAGATTGACTCTTCTCCGACTGGAGATGTAAGCCAGTGCGCGATGCAGCGACCACTTTATCCATGTACAGGTGGAACTTTAGTCAATAAGTGGAGTGTAATTCAACCACCAGCAGTTTCCTATCCACCGATGCCTCCCGTCATGACGCTGTTGCTGTTTTGGAATGCAAACCCAGTGATGCCTTACATGTATCCAGGAGGAGTGACATACCAGCCACATTATTGTTGACCAGTAGGAGTGCCACACCAGATACCAGGCACTAAATACTTTGTTGCTTCTTTTTCTTGTTTGAGAACACTTATTTTAAAAAAAAAAGAAAGAAAGAAGAAAGAAAAGAAAAGAAGAAAGTTTCGTGTATTTCCAGCATTCAGTACTTGAATACGTCAGTGGTTTATCGACAGTCTGTTAAGTAGCAATCGATGAACATTGAGTGCGGACAGATTTTAGGACCTTAGTATCCAGTTGACTGTACTGACAATCGGCCTGATTAGGCTCGATTACAAGCTGCTGTTCGGGAAGATGAGCTCGCACTCATCCCCCCCGAAGGAGAGGATCAAAGACCGGACCCGGGAGACGGCGGAAAGCGAGCCTCGGGCCTGATCAACCCATTTCAGGTTTCCGATGTTTCAGGGGTTGGTTTTCAAAGAATCTCCCCATGAGCATTCATGTGAGCAAAGTCTGCAGTAAGGCCTTCCGCGGTCTATATTCCATCAGACAGGCCCGTAAGTAACTACCGGGAGATGCTACCAAAGTCCTGGTTCACTTTTCTGTAACATCTCGTCTCGACTACTGCAACTCCATGCTCTTTGACATTCTAAAATACCAACATGATCAGTTGCAGAGGATTCTTAACGCAGCTGCCCGCAACGTCTGCCTTGTACACACGTTTAGTCACCAGACATCAGTCCTTTATATTCTACATTGGTTACCAGTGTCCTACCGGATTCAATTTAAAATATTGCTACTTGTCCACCCAGCTCTCTCTGGTGTTGCCCCTGTCTACCCAAAGAAGTTTCTAAGGAGAGTGGTTCCTACAATTTAAGATCTAAATTAAGCTGCGGAGTTAAGGTTCCCAAAACAAAGTGCAAGACCCTTGGGGACAGGGCCTTCACACGTGTTGGCCCCCGACTGTGGAGCACTCTCCCTTCAGCTATTAGGAGTATCCTGAGACTTCAAGGTTTAAAGCAGGCTCTAAAGATTCGTTTGGCATTTGCTCAGTGAACCAATTCGTGTACGGTGATTGCGATGTTTTATTTTCATTATCTCTAAGTGCACTGTGTTATGTCTAGTGTTTGTCAGCTTTTATGTATATATTTTTCGCACTATATAAAATTGATGAAACATTATATATATTATATGAGTTTTGGCCATTATATCTGAAAAACAACATTGTTATCCAACTGTCCACACTGTGGTTTAACTAAAAAGTGACTGATATATGCGATAAGTTTGCTGTATGGAGAAAGTTTAGGGACTGTACAGTTATGCACAATACACAAGGAGGTTCTCCCTTCACGCTTCTTTTGCTGGGTTTTGTCGATAAACAGCTGCACAGCCTAATCCTTTCGCTTTCCTATAACACTATCATAACCGGGAATACTACGGATAATATTTTCTTCAGAAATTTTAAATTTACCTTTACTCTTAGAGTATGTATTTGACGCAACCCTTTCCGGTAAATTACTACCAATTGATATGTAATTTGTTAAGTCGCTTAGTTTACATCTTTTGTTTAATGTATCAAATATTCCATCACGCTGGTCTCTTGTTTGTCTTACCACCATAGATCAGTGCCGTAGCACGTTTCCTCTTTTCAATGAAAATTTTGACCCTGGTTAGACTTGCCATCACAAAGTACAGTTGGCTTTCTGGTTCTCTTTGCAGAAAATAGTTGCATTAAATATTACGGTAATTAACGAAACCCATTTAGATCAGCAATAATTTTGTTTGCATCTCTTGAAAAACTGTGAGGGAAACTTGCTGGCAGAATAAATCAGCACTGGCAGCCCTAAAACATACACAACAAATAAGCCCAAATACATTGTAGAACATGTTCAGTACGTATCAGCCACTGGCCATAACGAAATAAAAATTGAGCTTCAATATTATCCTGGACTGAAGCCTTTCAAGTTTCATTCGCTGTGTCTTGGGTTTCCTTTCTTCATTTTCAATACAATTCAAGAGATTTGTATTTTCTTTTAAGGCACGATCTTGCTCTTCCTTCCTTTATTTAATAAATCTCGCAACAATAAGCATCTTATAATTCTTCGGAGGCATTGTGCGCTCGATTAGCCGCCAAAAAGCAAACAACAAACAAAGAGGGTGAGACGAATGGTTTGTTGACTTAAAACTTTGCAGTATTCCTCAGAACTGTAAGAGGCTAAAGAATTTATACACTAAGAAAGCACTGATAAAATTGAACACAGAAGACAGCACCATCTTAAAAAAGTAAAAGATAGCAAAAACTTAACAAGTACCTTGAATTTGGGCATGACAGTTTCCTCCATCCAACCAAAAAAAAAAAAAAAAAAAGTCGATCAATCCATCCCAGAAGTGCTAGAGAGCCTTTTCTTATGCTAATTTTCTCGTCACCACATCCCGCTATGGCTTACGCGGATCCGACCTCCATTTTTGACCACTGAAAATGGAACGAAATTCACGCCCGGCGTAATCTGGGTGAAGCCAACTAAGGTGTCAAAGAAGGAGAAGTTCCAGTGTTTCTTTCTACAGAGTTCTGGAAGTGTCTCCTAAACGGTTACGATGGCTTTGATCAACGTTTGGCTTAGATCCTAGCAGAGGCACACTTTTAATATTTCAAAGTTATAATCTTCAAAAATCCAGCCTCAGAGAGCTCCATAAAGAATACAACAAATATCACTTGAATTACCAAGGCTCCAAAGGTCTTGTTTCTTCTTCTTTTTTTCTCAAACGTTTTTGAGCTGCAGAGCGGCGCGGACAAGTTACTCCAAGTAACTATATTGATGAAGCGCTAAGCCTGAAACGTGTAAGACAGCTCCAAAACGTTTTCTCAATAAGTTTGCGAAAATCAGTACCAAACATCATTATAATACGCGATTATCTACAAGGACTGTTTCTCTGTCAATTTCTCTAGAACTGAAAAAATGAAAAAATGAAAAAATCTTTCACTAGAATTGCTGTGACTATCTGAAATTCTATTCCACATTCTGTTAAAACTCCCAACTTATCTAATTTTTATCTAATTTTTGTACAAAGATTAAATCGCTACTCCTTAATACCCTAGATAATGAAGATAATTATTTGAATGTTACTTATTTAATAGAATATTTTAAGAAGTTAACCTGATACGTTGTATATACCTCCATTGTAATTTTAGTCTTTTTTTTTGTAATAAAAAAACCCCCGTGCTTGAGTTTGTGTGAGGGGTTTTTCTTTCGGTGTGTTGTATTTCTTTTCTTATTCTTTTTTCTTAATATGTAATTTGATAACGCCTTTATTTATAATTTCGTCCTGCCTAGATTAGCGCTATGGCTATTTGTAGGGCATAAAATATTGTAAGCCTATGGATCTTAAGTAAAATACGTTGTTGTTAATCGGAGAAGAAGAATTCAAACCGCTTACTTACTTTCGCAAGTGCCACGCAGCTTATCGGAAATTTTTTCCGTTTTTTGTTTGGGCTATACCAGTCGTTGACAGATGATTACATAAACATGTTAGTAAATTATATACTTTGAAACAATAATTGTGCCAGCACAGTTCTAGTAAAGTAAGCGAAAAAGCTTTAGCCATGAGCCAGGCGTATTTAATAAAACAGTCGCTTTCCTCTTACATTTGTCACAGTTACGTTTGCGCTTGTGCCACTGTAGTGTACAAATCAACAGGACGGCTGTCCATATTAATTAATTAATTAAGTTTTCACGGCCGACCAATTCTTAGGACGAAAACTTTTTTCCGTACATTTCGCGCTCAAATTCAGGACAGCTGGCAACGGTAAATTTGACAACTGTGACCATCTTTACTAGGAGAAGTTCCTTGTGCTTTCCGGCACATACACGACTTTAGGTCTTCCTCCGGTGTCCAAATTATTTCCGTGCAGACCATAATGAGCAACGACTGGTTGAGGCTGACTATGATGATGATGATGATGATGATAATAATGGTAATAATAATAACGATAATATAAATTTATAAAAAATGTAATTTATTCATCGGATAAAAATACTTCAGATGCTATATTGCAAAGTTAAGAATCAAGCGCAAAGTACTGTTCTACCCAAGTAAAGAAAAATGAATAAATAAATGAATATACTGAAATGTCTTTTAAAACGTTTATATAAGTAAATTAAGTAAAAAGAATTCTAAAATCTAATATCTATACTATAATATCTATGATATATATCTCAAAAACTAGTCTGTTAAAAAAGCTTCTTTTAAAACGTTCAGTATTTACACTAGGTGTTATAATGGATCTATTTCTACGTCGCTCTGATGAGACCTTATACCTGAAGAGGAGATTATTAAATGGACGGTCGCAGCTATAAGAATTATAAGATAGCATTACCCCACCCAAAAGTTACAACTACATCGATTTATCCATACTTGGGTTACCTTAAAAGCGCTTTCTCCTCCTCTCCAGTTTTCCACAGTAACTTTATTTATTTACCTACAGGAATTTGAGAGACAACGAGATCAAGGAGCTCCCTTCGGGGATATTTTCAAATCTCCTTTCCTTGCGAACACTGTAAGTGAACGAAGCACTATTTCATTATTCTTTTATATATGACCCCGAAGTATCGAAATACCTATTCTGGCACCTTCGGGTTGTCGGAAGAGGGGTGATGGAGAGGAGGTGAACGGTCGATTGATTACCTGTAGTTTGGCTTCACCTTTTCAAGCTTTCTTTCTTTAGGTCTTTAAGGAGTCTCTTTCAGTCACAATTCTCTGTGTCAATATAAGTTAGAAGCAATCATTTTAAGTTCAGGATCATCCTGGACGTTATATCTGTTTTGCATTCCGCCCATAGCCAGCGATACTGTAGCCTCCCCCGCAGACATTCTTAGGCGTGGCGTCACGCGTTCCTTCCCCACGAACGTCTGCTGAACTGAAAGATAAATTCCTTTCCATTGTTCGTAAATATCGGCTGGAGATCACATGCAGATTATCGGAGATCCAATCGGCGCTGTTGAGGTCAAAGTGTTGACAAGCCAAACACATACGTACAAGCTCTGTAAAGTGTGATACGTGACCAAAGATTTTTGTTACTGACGAGAATATAGGAGATAAGCGTTGGCTTTTTGTATATTTTTCTCTGTAAAGGCTGGATTAGATGTCATTTGCTCATAAATTTGTTCTTTGGGTGATGCAACGACGGGGTTACCTTGTAAGACTGAATAAAAGGCAGAATTTTTTTCACACGTTATTGCGTTGTAGTAAAGCCGACTTCCGTTCTGCAAATTTAACCTCCAAGGTAATTTTTTTCAACGAGATTCTGAGGGTAGCCACTAGTACGAACGCTTATGAGTTAATTGAGTAGTTTGTTCTAAAACTCTAAGGTCTTCACCTTTCATGAGACCTTTTTTAACTTTTCTGGAGCTATAAAGTCAAGCGCGAAATTTCTCAAGGTCCAAAGTGCACTTCCCAGATCTGGAAGTCTGCTGTGATTGGTCTACGTTTTTTTCCGCTCAAGTCAGGAGACGTTCGTGGGAAAGGAACGCGTGACGCACGCCTAAGAATGTCTGCGGGGGAGGATAGCGATACTGCGTATATTACATAGTGTTAATTAACTCGTACGTGGACATTTTTGGTATATAAGCGGCCACGCGGTATTCGACGAGGACACTATCAAGATAGAGCAGAAATGTACCAGGTTTTTTTAGACTTTCTCCCTCGGAGTCTTCAGGTTCGTGATGCTCTTCCAAGTGGATTCGACATACATATCCAAATCAGTCAAAAAAGCTGAACAAGTTCGAAAAAGAGAAATCACAAGTTCTGTTCAAAGTCTCAAGCTGAGCGGATTTGAAGTAAGCAGCTGACGAACCGCCGAGAAAAAGTCGCAATTAGAAGCTAGACAAGTGGCAGTGAAAGCTCAAGTCCTCAGAAAATCCGGAGCAGGCTGGAATCTACAAAAGCAGCATATTGAGTAGGAAAAAGATAAAACAGTTCCTTTATTACCGCAGAAAATACGGAGAATCATTTGAATTCAAGTTCAGAAGTTACGCAAATGAACCTTGCTTAGATGACACATTATTTGCAATTCAGAAAATAGTTTCATTTGGACATGACATTTGGATGCATTGATTACATGAGGATGAATTGACTTTGTTCCAATACTGGAAGTTTAGAACTGATGAATAATAAAGTTTAATATTTTATTCCATCGTAGAGAAAACGCAAAAGGAAAACAAAAACACTTAATTTCCACAAATCAATTTGTTCCATGTCGTTAATCTACCACTTAGTTGAGTTAAGTTTGAATTGCGTAATACAACAATAGAAATAGTTACGTAATATAACAATAGAAATTGACATATCTATCACAAGTAATTACAAGTATTCGGCAATATACGCATTTGCAATTAGCGATTAGTTACAAACAATTATTAAGTCAAGAATGTACTAATTGCGAAAAGACATAGTACAATAGTCGCATTGTACGAACTTTAAGAAGAATTTCAAGTGCTTTACAAAGTTCAACCCGTATTAAGTACGCTTGAAAATGTTTACAAATATGGAAATTAAGTACAGAAGTGTTAAAAAAACAGTAAGAGACAATTACGGA
Organism: Porites australiensis; assembly: GCA_022179025.1. Taxonomy (NCBI): domain Eukaryota; kingdom Metazoa; phylum Cnidaria; class Anthozoa; order Scleractinia; family Poritidae; genus Porites; species Porites australiensis. The sequence continues at coordinate 131,457 of BOPM01000679.1, read as the reverse complement.
TGGGCTAATCGAGACGGGATCTACAGAAGAACAACTAAAGGCTAATCAGCAGGTCAGAGATAAAGTCAGAGGCGATTTTCTAAAATACAGCGAAATTTTTAACACTTATCAAAAAGCGTGCAACTCCTAAGAACCACTGCTTAAGCACGATGTGCTCAAAGCTGTGACCACAGCAGTAACCAAAATGGTAGACGTTTTAGGCTCGCAAAAGACCACTGGTCACGGATTTGAAACGTTATCAGTGCCAACAAGGGACGGAAATAGAAAATCTTACGCAACTTGGAAGAGCGAATTTAACTACTGAATGTATAAGTACAAACAGGACGAAGATAAACAGCTGCAAAGAATAAAAAAAGCGTTACCAAAAAACTCTTTTTGGTCTGACCAAGTGCGGCCAAGCAAGAAAATCGAGCGGGCGTTGAAAATTCTTGATATTGAATTTGGAGATCAAAGGAAATTAATGGACACACTGCTAAACGAAATGACCAATCTCAAACCAATAAAGAATGACTCGAACTCGCTGTGGCGTTACACCGCTAGAATATTAAGCTTCCTGAACAACATGGAACAAAACGGTTGCGCAGTAACAAGCACATCGGAAGCACCCTTTGTCATGTCACAGCTTCTGTCTAAATTGGATGCCGGCGATAACATTACATTTGGCCGCGAAATGCTACGCATAGGAAAAGAAGAAAATGTTTTAAATTTGATTGATTGGCTAAACAAAGAAGCACGTGTACGATCGTGCATCAAAAGAGACACTAATTATCGTAATAACTCAAGAGAACACCGTTCTGACAATATTTTGGCCTCTCTTTTAGACAAAGGAATGCAACGTGTAAATTGGCTGCCACCAAGGACTATCGTGACGCGTTTTTGTATTTGGTATTAGTATTTACAATACTACACTCCAGAAGAATATTTATGCAAAGTGGACATTCTTAGTGCTATGGTTCTCTTTACATTAGAGCTGAAATCTTAAAATAACTCAGTTCACGGCTGTAGAAATGTTAGCAAATCACTCTGGAGGTCACCAACACACTACGACTACATCGCAGTTAACTGACCAATTTTATGCACCATTATTGGGAGGGAGAGAAGACAGTAATGTGTCGCAATAATTTTGACTGAGACTGTGGTTCGTCGTTCCAAATAGATGACGGGAGCTTGTCTGGCCATAGTTCTTTATGTGGATTCACTTTCTCAAGGACAGACGATGCCTCATCTATAGAAAACTTAATGCTTTTTGATAAAGTAGAGTCAGAAGTTTGAGAAGTTGACAGGGATGTTCAAATAACCTCCGCTTTGCTGAAGGTGGAGAAAAAGAAGTGGTTGAAAGGCTCATCTTTGTCCTCGTCGGTTGTAAAAACCTGATTGTTTTATGTGACATTTGCTAGAATAGAGCTGACTTTGTTTAAGAGGTAAAGTAGGACCAAAGGCGTTTTGGGGTTTGCCTTTACACTTTCGCTTAACGTAATATTGTTTTAAACGTTTGGCTCTTAGCACATTGGATCGCAGTCTAGACTGTCTGTTCATATGTAGTTCCCTGGGTGACGTCCCTAAAGCGGTGGGCGTAGCCTTGTGCGTAAGCAAAAACCTGTCCAATTTTGTTTGCAAACTCTCCTGTATTCCTGCTCAATCTATCCTTGAATTCTCACACATGGCGTTCCGCTAACCTTTTTGCTGCAGGATGCCCACGAGCAGTAAGAGCATGGAAATATATATATTTAGTATACGTTTGTAATCGATTGTTTCAGCTGACGTTGGTGGAGCAGGGACGCGTGACAAAGACCTAAGAGCGTCTGCGTGGGAGGCTAAACTGATTTCTGAAAGTTGAAACGCTTATTCCTTGAAGGTTGACAGTCTATAAGGTAATAAGATCATATGATTTTCGTTTCTCTGATGCACATTACCTTCATTTATTTTCCTGCAGGAATTTAAGGGGCAACAAGATTGAGGAGCTTCCGCTAGGGATATTTTCAAATCTCTTTTCCTTGAAAACATTGTAAGTGGTACGAAACACTGTTCCTTAATGTTCCTTAATGTTAATTACTAATCCAATTTAACTCAGAAGGCGTTGCGTGTTTCGAGAAAGCTTGTTTTCTCACGTCAGCGGTAAAGTTTGCACCTGCTGTTTAAAGACTGCCTTTTCATTTTAGTATTTCCTACTGTTTAATTCAACACACTCCTTTTGGTGGGTCTTAATTTCGGATAAGGGTATAAAAGACTGGGACGACGAAATTTAAACTTTGAGAATTTCGCACACAATTTCATCTCATAGCCTGGGAAGCTGGAAGTATGTTTTGCGAATAGGCAATTGAGCGGTGAAGAGAAAATGCAGAGCGTTAGAGCAAAGCAAGTTAGTCACCAGTACAAAGTGTTTTTGACTTAGAATCCTAGAGCTTATAGTTGTTCTGAATGTGACCCAGAGTTTTGCTTTTGTTTGTATCTGTATGTTGCTAAGTTTTGATCACTAAAATTGTGCATACGCTTCTCCTACATTCTGTGTCTTCGCTCTTTCAGCAAGCACGATTGATGTCAGAATTAGAGAGTTTGATGGAGGTGTAATTACTAAAGCCACCGAAATTGGAACTATACATCGATTTGACTCAAAACTTCACATGTCATACACGACTTGTATTTGACTGAAGGTTTTTTGAATACGTACCCTGTAAATGCGAGGGGGTATTGCGGTATTTTATGCCTCATGTTATTGTTACAGCCGCCCATAAGCCCGACATTGGCTAAGCTCGTTTTGATGCTAAGAGAGAAAATGGGAAACAAAAAGACCACATTTATGGCAAAATCTTGGCCGTGGCCATTTATTTGCTAAATACATTGAACAGAATTCATTTGCCAATCAGTCATCCCTAAGGATGACCTAACCCTTAAAACAACTTTATTCTCAGCAAAGGTGAGGGTGAAAACCGTCACCTTTGTTGCTTGAAATAACAGGGCGACCCCATTCGAAGCCAGTGCAGGGCCCAGAGAAAGGCTAACCTAGGGTCTAAATATGTCTAAACCAGGGGGGGAAGGTAACTCTATTGTTTTCCACCTAAGTTTCTTGACCCACTCCGCCTGCCATTATGACGTCACATAGTAACGGGCAAGAGCCTCCGGTGGCTTGTGCATATTAGCAAGGGATACGACAGTTATTTGGACGAGCGAGGTCGAGGAAAAGCTAAGAAGCTAGCAAATATCGCTATATATCGTTCATTTGATCGAATGTGTTTGAGCTTTGGTGTTTCTATAATCTGCTTGTGTAAACCGTTTTGATATTTTGTGTCCGTGATTGTATAATTTTATTAATTTGTTTTGCGGGCCATGTTGCGGGGTCGCTATCTACTTCACGGGACCGGCAAGGTCATCAAACTCACGTGAATTAAGGAATGGGTAGAAAACGACATCGTGACCCCCAGCAAGGACTCTAGTTAAGTATTGGATAATCGCTAACTTTATTAACTAAAGGGCTCTCAAGTTGCAAGTCGGCTTGTAAACAACCATGGCGTTGCTATTCAAAGGTCGCCTAATCATGAAACGTTTCTTGGATTCTTTAAAGCAAATTATTTCAGCGTAAAAAAAGGTTATATTACCTTCAACGGTACATTGGATGATTTTCACAAGTATCTTGATATTTTCAACGGATCTTCGCCAGAATCAGGTACGTGAATTTCAGCTCTCGTTTAATAATTTTGTGTAATACGTGTGTGCTATTGCTATTTTTGAAAATCGTTCTGTAATACAACTGTAGGAACTGTTAACAAGTATCACTGATGCATATTTCATTTTCAGCTTCAAAGGCAACTGAACAGATGATTAATTTAATAACTGCTGTGACGAGCAGAGATTTCAGTGTCACAAATTCTTGCATACTTGAAACATATCGCGACATGTTTACAAGTAGACTGATGGAACTGGATTAAATCTTGAACATTTATTGCTACTCAGAGTTTCATGCCTCTTGCGAGATTAATCATCAGGCAACTGCCAGAAGTAACGGTTACAAATCAAAGATATAGGGAAAACAGAACATTAAATGCTAGGCGTGTTTATATAAATGATATACATGCATGTACAGCTCGATCCTTAAATGTCTTTGGACGGCGTACTTTTATCGACAAGGAATCTTCTAATGTTCTTTTTGAATACTGCTAGGCCTAACATTTACGCTAGATATAATCTTTAATCTTAAACATGGAATTCTTGGGGTAATAATGTACATAATATCTAAACTATTTTAAGCGACTTGGATGAACATGCATACACAGTTATCATATGGCCTCAGGCTCACATAGGCCTTTCTTCAATACCCGATTTACGGCGCTAAATATAATTTTCTTGAACGATTATCTGCAAATAATATATCATTTGAATTCTTTAATGTTAATTATAAAAACTAGAAAGTGGAATTCTTTGAACATTAATTTACATCATATCCGAAAATTATTTTAATCAACGTTGATGAACATGCACAGTTATTTTCCAATGTTTCAGTAGTTCCTTGCTCAATTTTTTTTTCTTGTATGCCGCTTTTACTTTTTCCTCTTTTTCAAAGTTTTCATATGTTGGTGCAAACCCATACTTTAGAAGAAATTCCTTTTCCCATTTCTCTATTTCCTGTGTTAAACTTTTGTGAGCTGCAAGCACTTGGGTCTGGACACAGGCCAAAGTATCTTTGTACTTGTCATGGCAATACTTGTTGTTTCTGTTTCGTTGTTCGTGCAGGGCTTTTTTGGCCTTGTCAAGTGCTTTTACAAGAGCTGTTTTGCCTAATACCTTGGCCACAGATGTGGCAAGTTTTGTTTGGAGGATGTAATCCAGCTCTTGCTGATTTTTCTCCTTTTCTTTCAATGCAGGGTCATTTGCTGCTTGCTGTTGGACAGCATCTACCAAGATACTTGAGTCATGTGGATTTGTGGCAGGAAGAACACTCGGTGAGTTGATATGACGATCTGTAGTTGTTAGACCTCCTTCTTTGCTACTCTCATAATCACAGTCATCACAGTCATCCTCACTCAACTCAGCTGCATCAACATTTTCACAAGTGTAAACTAAACTTGTGCTCAATGGAAGAGATTCTTCATGTTCTTCTGAATCTTCCTGATCACTAGGCAAAGAGAGATCCTGGTTGTCTGCATCTGTTTGGATTTCCTCCGCAGTATAATCTTCTGGCTCTGGCCATTCCTCATCTCTGAACACTCTGTAATACTCGGTGTATGCTACATAGCCTTCAGTGTTGTAGACTTTCACTTTCCTTACAGGCAAGTGGAGGTTACCATGATTCAAGCATTCTTCCCACTTTTTTGTGAGATAGCTACGTTCACTTTCAAAGGAAGATGAACGGAAGTGGTGCAAAGGGGGACCCTGCTCATGAAATTCTGGCCATTCTTTTCCATCATGAAAGACAATTTCCTTACCATCTTCATTTGTGTGCCACCACACTCCTTTTCCACACAGAAGAAAATCACTGATAGTTTCTAGGTGAGCTTGATAAAGTTCCTTGTCAAGGAGTTCATAGGGAATTACTGTGTCAGGAAACTGTGGAAGGTTACTGGCAAACTTTCTGATCTTTGACTGTTGTTCAAGAAAGCTACTTTTCGTTGTTTTAAAATTTCGTTCTGCTTGAGCTCGAACTATTCAGTTAGGAATTATATGCTCTGAATGACCATTGGAGGTTGTCTTGCTAATGGAATTGATGGTGCTGAATTCTCTTTCCTCCTCCTCTGTGTCTACAGAACTAAGTGACATTAGACGTGATGTGAAGGGGGCATGGCAGGTTATGCTGTGATAATATATACCATAGAGTTTTCTGTGTGTCAGGACTTCTGTGGTGGTAAATACCTTTTGAACTGCAACTACATGGCAAAATGTCACATTATGTAGACGTAAAATAAACCGGGGGGTGCGTTTGTCTGAAGGAGTGTACAACAATTCACAGAGTTCTGCAAGACTATACAGTAACCTTCTTATAGTTAGACGGCAGTTGCTTTCAAGGTGAAGGGCAAGAACGATACAACAAAGACGGTAATCTGCTCCCCTTAACTTCTCTTTGGTGGAGAGAACTGCTTCTATGGCCTCCTCAAACAGTGATGTTTCCTCACCAGTTAGGTGCTTAGGGAGTTCCTTTAGGATGTTATTTATGTGCTCCTTGAGGTCATGGAGGGGTTCCACTGGCACAACTTCATATTAGGTCAAGTTAAGCTCTTTCATTGAAGCACTTTGATCTGGAAAGCACAAGGCGGGGACCCGTTGAATACCCTTTAACTCCTCTCTCAATTGACTCTGCAAGGCTGGTTTCAATAAACCATCTGTTTGGAGATTGCGGCCCTTGCACTCTCTAATCAGGTCATCTTTGCTCATTTTTTGGAAAGGTTGTACGCCTCCATTCCTCCTTTCTTTGCCAGCTGGACCTGCAATAACTTTCCTCCTCCGTTCTTCTAGTGTAATTTGTGGGGCTCTTACTGATGCTATGTGGTCAGAGTACTGTGCTGATGATAGAGTACAACCACAGCAGCCAAAGGTTCCACCCACTTGCTCCCCACTCTCAACTTCTTGTGATGGATGGTCACCATGGAACAGTCGGCATATGTCAGTGATGAAAATGTTGTGGGAAGAGGTGATCTTTGTGGTGAGATGTTGGATGTCTTCAAGGCGGGTGTCGCTGTATAACAGCTGATCCTCAATGGTGTCTCTACACCTTGCCATGAGGTAAATTTGTGGCTTTTCCACCATTTCTTGGACATCCTTGCCCCCAAGCTCTTGCGATGTGTAATAGAATGCCGGATCATAAATAGTGTTAACTGTCAACAAGATATGACCATGATTCATGACACTTGAGTGGTCAGACCAGATCATCAGGTGTCGGATTCGCTCCCAGTGTTTTAGTGAGGTAACCAGTTCCTCCCTTGTCATTCCACTATCAGGTCTCTCTTTAAACTCTCCAATTTCCTTCAAGCGAATTTCCAGCTCTTCATATGTCATAGCCTCATAATGAGCTTCTGAGTGGTCTCTTACCAAGCCCAATTTCTCGTGTTCATCCAAAAGATTCTTCCTTATTTCTACCAAAGGTATCTTTCTGCCACTGACTGTGAAACATTCTTTCTTGAGAGAACCATTGGAATCCAGTGTCAGCTTCTGGTAGGATTTTGGAGCAATAATCTCGCCCAAGCAGTATTCTCCATTTTCAATTTTTTTTCTTAAGGTTTCCCTTATGGCTGCACTTGTGCGTGGCACTGGTGTTGTGATCTCCCCTCCAAAGCTTTTCTGAAGCTGCCTTCTTGGAAGTGGATCATTCTTTCTGAATTGCTTGAAAGTTTCTAAATTTACATCATTTTTGATAAGAAATTCTTTGACCACCATGTTTCCAACTTTTGTCCTCTCAGATGTTCCATATTTTCTAGCCAGCTCAGAGAAATTGATCTGAAATGTTAGAATAAACAAATATTATGTAAATAACTTGAGATATGTTTTTATCATGTTCCTGAACTAAAGATGCAATTATGTAACTTTTTGTAATTTTGCATTGTTTTACATGGAGAGCTAATTAGTTGTCGAGTAGTGAATAGTGTATCTTTGCTATAAAAATAAAAGGGTGGGTCTGGGCATGTGTGTGTGTGTAGGGGGAGGGGGGGGGGTGGGTGGAGGTAATTCTGATTAAGTCTTGGCTTGGGAAGAGGCAGTTATTTCAATTTATTTGCTGTCATGATTCAATTATAATTTTCTTATTTCCCACTTTTTTTACTTTACTTTCAGACTGTTCTCACCTTTTCACCCTGTTTCATTGAATTTACTTCCTGGAGGAGACCATCTTTGTCAAAGTCAAGAGAACTGGGATCTGGAGAGTGACGCTTTTTTCTTCGAAGGCCTGCCTCCTCTAGTGCTTTCCTTTTATTCGTCCGAATTTTGGCCTCTTCTTGGGACTCAAAATAGAGGGATTTTCTTTGTAAATCTCTCTGTTTAAAGGACTGCCTTGTTCCCAGCATGGTGTCACAGTCAACTTTTTCCCACTGTTCTTCAGTACTTTTTTTGAATTGCCTTGCACTTTCCCTTTTTTCCTTTTGTTTTTGCACCTTAGTTTTTGCATGTGTTAGTCCAGTTTCAGGAACCTTTGCTAAGGCATCGGCAAGGTTGATGTTGTAGAGAGTTTTGAATGGCTCATTAATTTTGGAATAAATGATCTTTGCAGTGTTTCGAATGGCCTTTTTTGATGGTTTCACAGACTTTGTTGTTTTTCTTAAATTTACTGCTTCTTTAGTACAAGTTGCTACTGGATCAGCTGCCTTTAGCCGATTAGTTTTCAGAGGGAACTGCGTTTGGAAATCCAGATGATTCATGTGACATTCCCTGCAGTTTGAGATAGAATGTAATCCCCTCTTAAGAGCTGATAGAGATTTCCATGTGGATGAACTGAAGTGGTCCAAATATTTTGTCTTGCTTTCGCCGCGCCATTTTTTAAAGTTTTTAAGAAGTACAGGTAGCCTTTTGTCGAATGTGTTCTGAGAAACAGCAAACGCTTCCTTGTTTTCAGAAAATGTGCTCAAGAACCTCTGTAAGCGAGTGCCCTTGTCGTAAATGACCTTCCCGTTCTCATCGTACACACTGTTCCTTGCAGCTACACGCGCGAAGCCACAGTTAAAAAGTCCCGCCATAATAGCAGAACGAGATTTTTTCCCTCAATTAAGTGACTCTTTAAATCCTTTCTGTGTTTTAAGATGCTGAGTTTAGCCTTAGATCCTTTAAATACTGACAGATAATTGGAAACGTTGATCTCTCTACAATTGTTTGTAGGCTGCACGAAGCGAATGTTTACACCACAACTAACCCCACTTATCTGAACATTGCGCCAAAATTCAAAAGATAATGTAGAACAGCAACATGATACCCTATTATTCTTGAAGCAAATAAGGTTTCGAGAGTCGTAAGTACGCGCAAACCTCTGAAAGACCGTTATGTTTTACCTTGTTACGAACGACGTCTTTCTAAAATTTGTCATCTCTTCTTCGTTTTTAAGTCCAAAAATGTAAGCATATTAAGATAAAAAAATCCACTCTTGTATATAAAATCAATTTAATGCTTTCAGTTTACAAAGGTCTTCGCAATAATACAAACGAAACGAGAAAAAAAACCTCAAAAACTGTATTACCTTTTCCACTTTAAGACGTTCGCCATCTTGAAAAGGAACTGTTGCTATAGCAGCAAGGAAATTCGCTGGGTTCTAGTTCCCCGAATGTCTTGACCGCGCTTTCAAACATGGCGGACAAATAGAGCTGCTGGTTAAGTATTAAAAACGTGAAATACACCACTTTACCATCGCTTAGGCGACGGTTTTTCTATTCAGAAACCATAGCCTTATTATGAAAAACTACGATCCAATCGGGGATTTTAGATTCCATCTCAAATGGCCTTATGAGTTAGCAGTAATTGAGTAAATCGGCGTTAATCGAAAAAGAACGGCAAATTTCACAGAGATAAATGGCATTTTCCAGGATTCCTCGATTAAGTTCAAAAACACTGAACATAGGAGCCCATGCCTTGATGCTTTAACGCTGTATTGATGGTGTACAAAGTGGTGTAAATTTGAAGCGAATAGAACAAACACAAATGGCGCCAAATTTAAGGAACGAATAACGGTCGTGTCACGTGAAACGCACAAATATTTTCTGTCCCCACGGATTAGTAAGCCTATATAAAAGTAAGACCTTAGAACAATAAAATATTATTTTTGCAATTTTTTTCTATTTTTTGGCATTTTTCAATTCTGCCCCATTCCTTAATTCACGTGAGAAACTTAAATTTTTTTTTCTCTAAAATAGGCAAGGTGTAGTCTCCAGAATAGGAGGTTCCATTCACAGATCACGCATGTTTATATTTCATTTATTCTTTTGCTAATTATATGGGCCTAACTTCATATCATTCCTTTCGAGTGTGGGCCTCTGTTGATCTCCTAATTCTCCACCAAATTCAGTAAAGCTATCTCGATCAATTATCTACATCTAGTCGGCCCGTTGAACCCGAAATAATGCGAAATAGCTTTGAAATACGAGCTTAAGCTAATTTTCCTCAAATATATTTTTGAATTCATGATAAATAAAGCTCCACCAGCCTCAAACAGCGTCTATGGCAGAGAAAAATTGTTTTCATGTGACAAAATTAATTTCTCAAATCAATGTTAGTTGACATCATGAGAAACAAACACACAGTACACCACAAACTGTACTAAAATTCGGCTGTTTCAGAGGAGGGACATGTCTTGACTGCTTATGGTTTTTATCTGGTCGTAAGCTTGGCCAGTATGCAGATCAAGAGCTTTTGAAATCCCTTTTCCAAAATAAAACTCCGGACTTGAGCTTAAAATATATATTGATCCAAGTTCATGACCGGCAGGGTCAGCAGTAAGAATAAATAAAAAAAGGCCAAAAAGAAAAATAGTGTTAAAAAAAGAGACCAAAAAAGATACAAAGAAACAGAAAACAGCGTCGACGGGAGTCGAACCCGGTTGATCTGCACGTTCAAGCAACTCCTTGACCACTGCACCACAGTGATACACATCAACTTAGACTTTCTGCGTCTCCTTTGTGAACTGCAAAACAGTAATTCTCCGAAAAACGAACATTGTAAAAATTTCCTGGAAGAAATGCAATCTCTTTTTCTTTTACTTCGTCCATAGAGGAATTCATAATTGTCGCTTGAAAGATCTTGAAAACTTTAATCCCACTTGTCTGGTTTTCCCGCCAGATTACGAAAATTTGACATAAGTAAATAAGGTTATGAGTCGACCGAAAGTTCCGACAGGAAGATTAATCATTTAACCGGAATTCTCTCTCCATTTTGCCAAACTACCGCTGACTTGTTAATCGAACGCCGAAAACTCACCCTCCCTCTACGCCCGTGGAAAATTGTCTCCCATTTATAATACGCATTAAGCAAGGGGAAGTGCAGTAAAAATCGGATTTCCGATGACTTTGACAAGCGGAGCATTTCTCAACCAAAAACCAATATACAAACCAGCCACGAATAACTTAAGAATCTTGCTAGCAGCTGTTTTTCATTTTGTGCATCCAGTAGAAAAAGACAGCTAAAAGCTTCACAACGTTACACAAAACTCTGTCAGTATAAGCTATCAGTAAACAAGTTTCAAGGGGCAAGATGCTGCATAAATTTTCCACATGAACTCACCTGTCAGCTTTTGACCAATCACAACAAAAAAATTGGACGTAGAGTGTGACAAACGCGTGACCATGGTGAGAAAGGTCAAAAGCAACTTCCCTGTCTGTAAAAGCTGGTTGAATTCTCACGTCCGAGGTCAGTTTGAAATTAAAAGTTTAATAGTGCGGCTCATAAACACAACTTCCTATTTCCTATGCGTTAAAAAATTGAACTTGAGCCTACAATCATTTGAAAAGTAGTAACTTGTAAGCGGATATCTTCAAAAAAAACTATAACTCAGTGAGCTGATAGCTGAGCCCACGATACGGTCAGGTGATGATGATCAGCGGATGCTGTAGTTTGACAGCTGTCAATTAATTGAACTTCATTAGAATGGCGAATTTTCGAATAAACGGACTGTTGACTGCGAGTGTTAGCAAGACATTTCAATCTGGGTTGTAATGGAGGATTAATGGGGCGAAATGTCAGAGCGTATATTTGAGCCAATATTGTTAGTGATCTGATAGTGGTCTTCACATGTCCCATTTTGACAGCTGTCAATTGACCTTAATTTGGCTTGCGCGTACAACTTTAAACTTCTGTTAGCCAACTGAGCCCTGCTCTTCATACATTTCTTAATCAAATGCCGTAACATAAGTTTACTCACAGTATTCACACCGCATAAGAAATAAAATCAGTCATCTGTACAGTTTTTTCCATGTTTAACGTTGTCGTAGCACAGGTTGATTATTTTCAGGGTATATGCATACGCAGACGATAACCAGTTATATATCTCATTTAAGACTGGATGACGGCTGACAAACTTAAGCTAAATGATGACAAAACGGAATTAATTGTAATCGGAACCCGCGCAGTTGGATAAGATAAGCTCGGTATTGATCATGTGAAAGTGTCTGCAGTATGCAACGTTTGGAACCGAGGGACGTGGTTCAACAACTATCTGAGCATAAAAACCGCCATCAACAAGACTTGTCAATCGGGACTTTACCATCTGCATAATATGGGGCGCATCAAAAGATTTTTTAGCTCTGAAGATGGAAAGTCGATTGTTCAGGTAATAGTGATGTCGAGAATAGACTATTGCAATAGCCTACTGTATGGTGTTGCCGCTACAAACCTTAGCAAGCTCCAACGGGTGTAAAACGCGGCAGTCCGATTGGTGTGCTCATTGTGAAGACATGAACACGTCACATCGTCATTTATATGTCTTCAATGGCTGCTGATTAAGTTTAGAATCAATTTCAAGATTGCTATGCTCTGTTTCAAGTGCATTCATGGACACGCCCCCAATTATAAAACCCGCGCATAAGAACCTAGGATTTTGGAGTTCAGGCTGAACAGGTTCTTATATTTTGAGGTATTTTTTCCAATAACAGGCTGATTAGGTTCTTAGTAGGTTCTTATTTGCAAAAGTTATTATAGTGATGGCATTCGGGGAACTGCAATAGTACTAATATGCTATAATTGCAAAGCATTTACAAAAATGTCAACAGACCCACGCCACAACATTGGAGGCTCTATTTGACATCAAATTACAACAGAAGGAGAAAAACTTGCCACAGATATATTGGATTCCTAAACTTCACAAGACACCGTGCAAGGCAAGATTTATTGCAGGTTCAAGTTCATGCACTACAACTAGGCTCTCTAAATTAATTACTAAGTGTCTTAAACTGGTCCGCACCCACTGCACCGCTTGCTGCAAGACGATTCGAGTAAGGACAGGTGTTAACTGCATGTGGATCATCAATAATTCGTTGGGTTTTATCCGTGCACTGGAAGAAAAACAGCTTTCCCTAAATCATGTGAGTACTTGGGACTTTTCGACTCTTTATACTAGCCTTCCACACGCCCCACTTAAAATGCAACTCTATGATCTTTTGGAAAGAGTTTTCAATACTAAAGGAAAGAGCTTCATTGCTACCAATAATTTTCGCACCTTCTGGACGAATGATAGGACGTCAACGAGGTACACGTACTTCTCCTGTAGTGAGCTTTGTCTCGCTATTGACTATCTTATTGACAACATCTACGTTCGTTTTGGAAGCTCTGTTTCCCGGCAGGTTATTGGTATACCAATGGGCACCAACAGTGAAAGTCACTGACGCGAGACGTGACGTCATACTGGCAGGCGGACTGTACCACATATTTCCTTGGAGTCACCTTCTCCCCCCCCGGTCTAAACATAGTTTAAGTCAATCGAAAGAGAGAAGTAATGAGATTGGTCCCTGCTCAGCCTCACTGCGTATCGAAGATCCTAAGCGAAAACTAAGTAAAAAGGTAAATGTAAGCAACCCAACAGCGTAAACTAAAAGTTCAATAAAGGAGAAAGGTCCCTGCTCGAACTTAGTGTACACTAGAGAAACTAGACTACGACACATAACAGTTAAAGCGAAAAAATTGCTCTTACGGTAACATATTGGTATTATTAAGTAATATACTAAGTAAAATGGAGATTGGCCTCTGCGCAAACTCATTATAAACTAATGATAGTAAACAGAATTAAAACACACGAAGTAAAATGACTGAAAGGCTTGAAGCATTGAGATTGGCCTCTTCTTATCCTCGTTGCATATCTAAAAGTCTGAACTAAGTAAAAAAGCAACTGTCATTAGCTCACAGCGTAAAATAAAAGTTCAGTAAACGAGGTCGACTCTTTGCTCGAACTCATTGTACACTAGAGAAACTAAACTACAAGACAAGGTGAAAGTGACAACATTGTTCTCTACTGGAATACATTGTAAACATAAGGAAATACACTAAGAAAAATGAGATTGGCACCTGCGCAAAACTAATTATAAACTAAAGATAGCAAACAGGATTGAGGAGGCTGTAATGAGAAAAGCACGTCTGCAAAAGATTGCATGTGAAAACTGAATCTAAGGGATGACAGTAAGGCGTTCACTGAGACGGTGGCAGGTGGTCCATTGATGGAAGCGAAGGGGTTTATAATGTACTTCATGAAAACATTGGGTTTCCATCGCCTAAAGGGCATAATCTGCGAGTCAGAGAAGCCTTGAGCAGCTGCCCATGAGGCAGCCCCTCCTCGGAAACTGTGCGTTTGGTACCGAGGGGTGTCGAGACCGCAAAATGTGAGTACCTGATTGAGTGTTGGTCCGGTCGTGGTTTTAACCCGCGACCTCCCGCTCGGCAGACCGGCGCTCTCTCAACTGAGCTAACCATACGGCGGTTAATCTCGTTTCCTTGTAGGAATTGTGAGTAAACTTGCCAAATAGTTTTAAAATACAGTTGATTTAGTGCTGGTGGGTAACATGACTGTGTTAATTGTCCTTAGTGTGTGTAATTTTTACAATTTTTTTTTGCATTTCCTTGACTATTCCAAACATATTATGGCCACATTTCATGACAATGGTTCGCTGCGATTTGTATATAAGACACTTTTATGTCTTTAATAGTATTATCGATGTTTTCCGCTTTTTTTGATATAAAGAAAGAAATGGGAAGAGGAAAAAATAAAGGAAGCGAGCAAAATCTTAAATGTTTCATTTGGGTCTTCTTTTAACAGTGTTAGTAAAACAGTATACGTGTTATAACAAAGACCTAGGCCAAACGTCGAACTGCTTATAGAAACAAAAGAGCCCACCCCACAGAGATTTTTTTTACAGAGTTACATATAGTAACTAGAACATCTGTGCAAACTGCCTGCTTAGTCGTAACTTTAAAACCGACGTACTTTCGGAGAAATTTAAGGAAAGAAAATATTTCTTTTATCCATTAACTCAAATGGCCGAGTCTCTATGTAGTTGATTGACCATTTGTCATTCAATTTGAGATAATTAAAAGCGAGGTACATGAATGTGAACTAGAATGATGGTGTTAAATCTACCATTAGTCGTATCGTTTTCATGGGCTGGAGAAACAGAACTTTACATTTTGCACTTTCAAGGACAGTTTTGCAGTGAAATATAAGGTTTGGTACCACCAACAAACATACAGCCATACAATGTCAACCATAAAGTGGCAACCTTGACAAAGTGCATTTTTGGACACCCCCCACAACATTTATTCACACGGAAAATTTTAGTGGGGATCAAAATTTTTCGTTTCCTTGACTGTTATAGAGAATCACTCTTAATTAAAATTAGCCCCAATAAGTGCCGAATGCTGTACTTACACGTACCAAAATGAGGTACTGCTCAATAGTTAACACTTTTTATGGAAGCTCACAGCACCAATTTTTCATTTTTGACTTCCTCTTCTGCACAAGGTACCCTTGTTATTCTGACTTGCTCCTAACGTGCGTCAGCGAGACAGTGCATAAAGCATAATAATAATACCAAATTGTTTCGGATGAAAGATAGAAGGCTGCGCAGTTGGTTGGTTTACGATTATAATATTGCGTTAAATCCCTTTGAGTCGTTCGCAGTTTGGGAGAAGAAGTAGGGGCTAGTGAATTAATGACTTTTTGTACAGTTCCTTACCATTAATGTTCCCAACCCATAACCCTTACTATGGAAGCAAACAACTGAACCAGAATAATTGTGCGGGAAAGGGGTAAGGGACTAAGTATTCTAAAAAAGAACGACAGGTCACTTTGTGTCGGGGTTGGTAATCCCCCAGGGTAATGGTTGGAGAGATAAGGGGGTGACAATCTTCCAGGGTAGTAAGTGAGAAGTGATAATCTTCTCTAGGGCGTGGTATTCCCCCAAGGTAGTGAGTGAGAGGTGATAATCCTCTGGGGGGTGATAATCTTAGCAAGTTATGGAGAAGTGAAAACTTTGTAGGGGTCCAATTTTCCTGGGTTAAAAAAAATAGGTGTCTATGGGGGAAAGGGTGACCTGTACGGGAACACTTTACCCCAGAACCATTTGTTTATTCGACTTCAAAAACCTTGATACAGGTTAGCAGAAACTATTGCTATAATACTGTTTGAAGAAAGTCACAATGTAAGATTTGTAAAGATTTCCGAACCTACAACAAACACTACGAGACTGGTAGGATATGTGTACGAATGTTCCTAGGAATACAAAAGTCACCTAGAGAAATAATACAATGCCCTGTGTTACTTAGAGCCCATCAAATAGTTAACTAGAAAACATTACCACTGAACAAATGCAGCACCAGTGAAGAGAAATAAAAAAGTAGAGAGGGAGCGAGGGAGGGAGGGAGGAGGATTTAACAGTAGTTCTCAAGGGAAGCGCGATTATAGAGAAATGTTGTTTGCCTCGCTAAGCACGAAATTATGAAAGTCACTCTGTTCTTCAGTGTGCTTGTGACAGCTTACATGATTGGCTGAGCCCAATCACTGGACAGGTGAACGTTACGTGCAGGAAGTGACCCATGACCGGGGGCAAGGAAAGAGCGTAAAGAATGCATTAACGTCTAAAGGTTTAGCCTCACCAGTCAAAGAAAATTAGTTTTTATGAGTAAGTGTTTTCAACCAACGGGCAAAGTTGCATGCTCATAAGTGGCCCTAACCTACCAACAATATCTTCCGGTTTTAAGCGCCTCAAGGGCTTTTTGAACCTTTAACTTATTTAAGTAGCCTCTTCTAGGTGTTCAGATAGTTGGGCGCGGCAGTCAGATGGTAAATGTTGATGTCTTCTGGTTCCTAAATGTTAAAAAATGGTCACGTGACGACATTAAAAAATGAATAAAATTACCGAATTAGTAGCGAATCTACTTTGTTTGGATAAATACATTGGCGTTTCAGATAACGAGTTCATATATATTTCTTTCAACGTTTGAAATGAATGCACCAAATTTTAAAATAAAAGTCCTTAGAAATTTAAAAATGAAATATGGGCATTTTAAATGATGTTTTTGCTCAGTTTTTTTTATTGAGGTGCGATGGACTGTCATTCCAAACGTGAAGTCATGGAAATTTATTACTATGTATGAAAAAATAATTCTGCTTGACTTCTTTTCTTGTTAAACACACCGCCAGTTTTGTCAATTTTAAGATTTTTAGAAAAATGACCATGAGAGATATCACGTGATCTATTAACACAATATTTATACTTTGAAATGCTACGACAATCAGTTCTTTTGTGTGCCAAATTTTGATTCCGGCTCCATAATCTGTTCCGAAGTTGTAGCCAATAAATCATTTTCCCTTGGAAAACCCATTAGACCCAGGTTTTAAACTATTAATTTAAGGCCAGCAATTACTTTCATCTTGAAACCCCTAGTCAAAAAGTCGTTGAATTACTCACTGCCTCAATAACATTTCCTCTATTTTTTAATAAATTAGGAAAAGATTCTTTGAAATCTCCCACGCCCAAATTTATCAGGTCAGCAATCTTTTGTCCAGCATATAGTGTCGGGTGATTGAGGAAAACCACATAAGAGTTTTCTTCAGTTAAGTTAAACGTTTTCTAAACCAAAAAATTCCGTTCTTTTTGCTTGAACTGAGTCATGCAAAAGAAGCTGTCTCTTGCAGCAAAAACGGGCGCCATGTTTTGCAACGATATGCTGCAAAAGGAGTAGGAAAGTCATGTTTTGCTTTTAATATCATAGGTGACGAATTACTCCTTAATTTTGGCGCGAAATTTCAGCGTTAATTTGTAATTTCACATGTGAAATTACTAAATTGCCATGG
>BOPM01000679.1:75613-104874 GCA_022179025.1 Porites australiensis | reverse complement strand
AAAATATAACGAAAAATGGGTGTTTTGATGTTCTTTTAGCATTTCTACTTACCCACGGAAAAAAAGAAAAGCAATAATTAATTTGATTTTATTTTACTTTTCAGGGGCGTTTTGTATCATTGTATCAGTCGGTCTTTTATACCGAAAATGCGATGTTTGGGCTGCCTTGGTGTGAAAAAAAAACATATAAAAACAAATTAAACGAAACAGAAACAGGACAAAAGAATATGCTTCCTTCTTTCGGTTTCCTTCGTTTTCAGTTCTAAGGTGTATTCATTCCCTGAATCACTGATAGTGGCGCTGATACTGTATAGTAAAATCACCCGGTCCGCGATCCCGACAAACAAAGTTGTAAATAAACAGATGATCATTATTTCGATTTTAACAAGGAAATACCGTATCTAAGGGTATGACTACTTAAGCTATAGACTCACTTTATAACGGAGAGCTTTTGTGCAGGCATAAAAAGCATACCAGCCCGGGGAGTACTGAACAAACTTCTATACAGGAAGGCTCCGCCCCGAGGTTCAACCCCTTTAATACCCATTTATATACCATTTTTCACGAAAAACAGTACCCCTTTCGTATACCTTATATTGACACATGGTACCCGTTTCACATACCTGTTTAATAACTTTGCATCCCTTTTAACCGGGATGTAAATGCACTTTCATTTAAGTGAGAATCAATCACAAAAAAAAAAACGTTTTCTCGACTTTACAAAGCCATAAAATTCTTCTGTTAGCCCTTTTCATTGTTGGGTCCTTTCACAGCCGGACCCAAACGACAGATTTCCCCACCCTTTCGTAAACATCAACGAGTAAAATCCCTACCCTTTCATACACCTGAAGCCTGAAGAAGTTACTCCTTTAGGGCGGAGCCCTTCCTTGTATAGGTCATCATAGCGAGTACACCTCCCGGGCATACCTGATAGGGCTTCTGTTCACGCATAAGAACGGTGATTTCGGGTCAAAGCTGCGACGGGCCGATCTCTAAACAGGAAAGTGACATAGGGAATAGCTTTTTGTGTCTGCCCGAAAAGCTAGCCTATATAGCGTGAATTTAGCCTTATTTATTGCTATTGTTCTCGTTGTGGCCGTTTGTTATTTCACCTTTCTCCACCCCTCTAAATTGGATTGCGTGACTTACAAACGGCTGCCTGCAATTCAAAGATGTGAGCACCGACATTTTTGTGTCATTCTGTTGTAGCAATCAGATGTAATATCTGATAATAATTTCAGAACTCATCGAATGATCTTCATTAGTTACGACGCGTGCAAGCGCTGCTTTTGCTGTTTGAAAGCAAACACAAAACCTCGCATTTCACTCCACTTTTCAGTGCTGTAGTTTAAAAAAGGATATGGCTACGGATCTTGATTGTGACTTATAAATGTTCATGAGCAAATTAGGACCAGAGAAAAAGTCTGGATAATCGAGAAATCCGGATAATCGAGGATCGACTGTACATTCTAAGCAATGTTTATAACAAATGACTGGGCCCTCGAAAAAAGATGCAGTCGTAATGAAAAGCCCCTAAAGTTGATCAAAGAATGGTATTCGTCCTGTGAATACGTTGACAGTTGGCGCCGTGTACATGCACATTTAGGGGAGGGGTTCCTTCAACCTTCCTTGTACCACGATGGGGGTATGACTTTCCTTGTACGTCCGAGGGTTAGCATTGATTAGGCGTGACTACTTCAGGTGTAATTTTAGATTTCACTAAAGCCTTTGATACCGTCTCCCACGCAATATTAGGGAACGTACGCAACGACGACGGCGACGGGCAAATAAGCAATAGATTTTTTCAGCAAAGCAACAACTTTGCACGTGCAGCACACTTTTTTGTACATTTCTTTGCCGCCACTGCACGACTACGACGTGAAAATGCCTATTTCACGTTTTAAGGAGGTTTTCTTTTTCTTTTTGTGAACTTAGAAGTAGTCCTTTAGAATTCAACTCCTGAAAAATTCGCCGACATTCGACAAATTAAAAGAGTTGGAATAGGACCGATGAAGTTTGAAACAGCGCGAATTCACATTTTGGATGACGATTTCGCTGCCGTTGCCGTCGTCGTTAACGTTTTAAAAAGAGAAATGCATCTTTTACCAATCCTATTGAAATCAAATACTCAGGGGACGTTTTTGAAGCTGTTCAAAACTCTCACAGCACGTGTTTTTAACATTACTTAAAACAATTGCAGGACAGATCGAGAGCACCATGCATAGTTTCCTCCTTGGGCTATGAAACGAGATCAGAAGATCTCCTTAAATTTCTTAATTAAGATAACCTAAGATAAGGCTTTGCCTTCTTATGCGAGTATTATAGCCAAAAACGTGGTCAATAACTGTGGGAACTCGTTTCGATATTGAGCAGCGAAATCAAACCCTGCAAAATCTCACCTTAGATGAAGTAACTTCAATACTGAAATAACTTGTGTTCCATAAACGGAATGCTCGATTTCCCACACTGGGAAGCACAAGTGAAGAACTCTCTCAACCAAGCTCAACCAGAACTTGAAATCAGCTAAATCTGCAAGCAATTTGCAAACGGACCTATCGGTCTCTGTCAAATGATTACTTAATCCCTAAAATTTGCTGTTATTGTCCCTTTTTTATTTTTAAGTATTTTTAGTAGTTATATAATAGGTAGAGATTTGTTACCAAATTTTCTAGGCGTTCTCCTTTGCACCTTAATAGTCTTTACCGTATTCAAATTAAAGTAATATTCAGTGCTGTTTTTGCATTTGAGCTAAATGGATAAGAACAATAGAGGAACAATCCTCGCGTCCACTAAATGTTCGTATTGTCCTTACATTATATTGAGCATTGTACGAGGAACGAGATTTCCATTTCCATTATCAAATGGTTTATACCTTGCCCGAGACCATGTGCACCAGTACCTCTTCTGTGGGCCATACCGCATCTCGACCGAAGCAAACTCATGGCATATGACGAGAGGGCGTGTCCATTTAATGAACCTCTGCTAATCAATGATGACAAACGTATTTTCCTGAATATTCTAATATTTTTTTTTAATGGAAAGGATAAAATATGAATAGGGTGTACAAACCTGCGTCTGAAAATGGGTTTTTCTGTTTATCTGACACAAATTAATGTAACTGCTCTCCCGCAGGGATTTGGACGGCAACGAACTCAACAAGCTCCCGGCAGGGCTTTTTTCAAATCTCGTTTCGCTGCAGACATTGTGAGTAAACGACACCTTTCTTCAAGTGTTATTTTATAAACACATTACGGCTACATTTCATGACAATGATTCGCAGCTATTTGCACAAGAAACGTATAGGTCCTAGAAAGTATTATTGATTTTGTACTTTTTTATAAGAAAGGAAAGAAATGGGAAGAATGAATTAAAGGAAGCGAGGAAAATCTTAAACAATGTTTCGTTTGGGTCTTCTTTTAACAGTCTTAGGCCTAGTCCAAACGTCGAACTTTTCGTAAGACGAGCCAAATTTAGTGAGGTAAGTTCATGAAAAGTTCGACATCTGCCTAAGTTAACTTCGTCTGAATGAGTTTGGATCATCCAACACCTTCTATCCGCATTACACTGAAAAACGTCGCCCGTCAAAAGTGGGGTGTTCATTAGGTTTGCGAGGGAAAACGACGTTTCAAAGGCTACCGCCGTTTTCAGACTCTTATGAAATTTACAGCGAGCAGCAATTGTCACACTTTCAAGAGAGAATACAGAAAGAAAAGGAATAGGTTGGCATTGTTTTAAGTGTTGGAATGTCTTTGTCATCGCTACCGAGAAGAAAATATTCATGTAACAAGAAGCATTTTTTTCTTGCTCACTAAATTAAAACTTCCCAATTAATGTAGTTTCTGGCGAATCGATTCGATGGCAAAACAGTCAAACTAATCAGAAAATATATCAATGAATAAGATTGAATAAAAACGTTAAGCAGCGTTTATTATCATCGGAAATTAAAGAATTTACGAAAGCGGTAGTTGTTTTTATGAGACCACTGTTCAGATTTGGAGTTTAAATATGTAACTATAGCGTTCTTTAAGGAAACTGTTGCTCTTTATTTCCCCTTATGCTTTTTTTAATATCAATATTTTAAACAAAGAATGTACGCGCGATTGCCTTTTCGTGGAATTTAGCCGTACATTTTAAGGTTTATAATAAAAATAATGTTATTATTAATAGAAATTTGTACCGCGCAGTTTCTATGAAAATATTCAACTGCGCCTTACATATAAGAAATTAATTAAAGATGGAAAATAAAGGCTATATTTATAATGCTAAAAATTCCTAATTAAAAGCCTTACTAAATAAGAAAGTTTAAAGTCTATTTTTGAACAGATTTAGTCTGAAAATAGACCTCATCGTAGATGGAAGAAGGTTCCAAAGTCTGGGGGCGGCACAACTAAACGACCTCTCTCCTAAGGTGATCTTAGTTTTTACTTTTGATGTTGCTAATAAAAGACCAGAGTCGTGATTGCGCCTTAAATCGTACTAAGACGGAGGCAGGATTGATATTAACTGGCGAAAATAATCAGGTGCCATATCGTGCAAAACGTTAAATGTAAGGAGTAACATTTTGAATTCAATACGGTAGCAAACAGGTAACCAAGGAAGCTCGAGAAGCAGAGGCGTGATATGGCACGGCTTTGGGGCGCAATAAATTAAGCGAGCACTAGCATTTAGAACACGCTGCAACTTAGCTGATATTTAGGCAAACCACGCATTAGGCTATTACAGTAGTATACTGAGCTAGTAACAAAGGCGTGAACTAGAGACTCAGTGCTGCTTCTGGATAAGTATTTCCTAATATGTCTGATATTCTAGAGATAGTAAAACGCACTGCTGCACGCGCATGTCTTGGTAATGTTTACATCCATACTCAAATAAGAGTCCAGCCACGTGTCCAAAATACGGACTGATGGCGAAGGACTTATGTTATAGTCACCGTTTGGTTGAAGTCTCGTAAAAAGCTCGACGTTTGGCCTAGGCCTTAGTAAAACAATATGCATAACGAGCCGCGCGAATTAGCAACCAAAAAGATCTCAGTATCCAGCAAAATATCTGCTGGATATCCAGTAACCTGCAACATTCATATTCACGAAGATTCATCCTCTACGAGCATGAAATTTGAACCCGTTGTTTGGAGAGCTATAATTTCTATCATAGTGTTCATTGACGACGGAAACTAGTCTTGGGTGTTTTTCAAAGATTGTTCTACGCCAAGGTATAAACGCTCCCCAACGCTCTCCACTTTTTAGAATAGTTTTTTCGAATTAAAACCGACATGTTTTCATACCAAAATGTGGCCTCGCACAAACGTGACATGTCACTGGAAGTGTCACTTTTGTAATCACAAGTTAATTACAAAATAGTTCATTGGTTATATACAGGAGCATGAAGCCTGTGGACGGACGATTGCACATAACAAATTTAAGAGCTATGAAAAAAAATATATCAATGAAAAATGGCCTATTGAAGTCTCATTGAAAACAAACAAATTCAACCAAGTAAAATGATAATGTGATGCATGTGAAGCCTCTGAGAGTATAATGAAAACACACGAATATTTTTACCTCAAAGATAAGAAATTAACGTTAAATACAGATAAACTTTGTACATTTTGAAAACAGCTACCCTTTATGAAAAAAAGTGAGGAGAGAAATGCATGAGTAGTGTCATGTAGTAGCCACCAAGCTGGCTCTTTAATTCTAGTCAATGGAATATTCCCAGTGTTCTTATCAAACTTGAGTGTCAAATTAATAAATATCTCTGTTTAAGACTGGCGCGCGCGCGCGTGTGTGGGTGGATGTTGGGATTATTGTAGTTTAGAGGAATTTGGAACAGCTAGGCAACAAACTGCTTGCAGACTGAGGACAGTCAACTTATTTGCCTCAAGAACACAGTTATATCAAGGGATTTACATATTTTGGTGGCTTGAGTTAATACAGTTTATTTGGGAAACTATAATAAACAACGTAAAAAGACACGTAATTAGAAGGATAAAGGCACCGTAAAACCATAATCTAGCGCACACATGGTCATAAGCCTGGAAAAGAAAATAAATAAACTCTAAATCACGAATCTAAAGAGTGTAAAATAAAACAGGCGAACTGATCGACATTTATAAGCATATTAAATCCTGGACACAAAAGGTCCCTATAAACAACAGACATTATAGTGAAACTAAACAAATCCATAATGCTGGGCACAGATGGTCCCATACACTTGGGCACACATGGTCCCATACACTCGGGGGCAGATGGTCCCATATGCTCCAACAGACATGGTCCCATACACTTGGGCACACTTGGGCGCAGATGATCCCATACAATTGCCATTCTGACACTCCTATGCCGAAAAACGATACTCTAATTTTTCTCCCAAATAAAAGGCTTCCGGCGGGAACAATTTACATCACGTTTCTTATCTATGTAAAAGCTATCTATGGACAAAAAATGAAAGAAATAGATTTTTCAACTCTTGCCACGAAATCAGTATTTTGCTTGATTTTTCCTGACCGTCGCTCTTAAGCAGGGAACTTAGAGTGCAAATAAGCGTTCAAATTATTTTTGTTTTCAATCTATATTAATGACTAGTAAACCATAGTTGTGCTCAAAATGTAGTCTCACAATGTGTTTTAAACTGTTCTGAATAAACAAAGACAAAACAACAGTCAGAGGAATTATTTCTCGCTAATTCTATTCAAAAACCCATAATTTTATCCTTTGTAAGAGCAATTTGCGTCATACTATAAAATGGATCGTGGATCCTTTCACTCAGATTTGCAGTGTAGCTCTTAAAGCTAATATCTCCGATGATTAGTTAATCATTATCCTAAAAAAATAAAATAAATAAAAATAAAAAATGAAATAAAATAAATGAAAGGAAATATAGCACTATACGAAAAGAATTTAACTACCTATTACTTGTCTTATTATATTTGTTCAAACGAAATTTGTCGCAGTTTGAATTTGGACTCCCTAAGTAATGTCGTAAACCTCAGGTCCTTAGGGAGTGTATTGCACAGTGCTGTAGATACGTACCTAAATGAATGTAAACCGTGAGTTGTTGTCTCAACTCAGGGAACTAGTAAGTTTGTTTGTTCCCCGCAGATCGTGTTTCGTAGCTCTTGCTTGATACAATCCACCTAGATATCTTTGCATCGTGTCATGATCGATAGTCTTAAAAACTATGCTTAACTTATATTGGCACCTTGTACTGTATAAATTGCTACAATTAATGTCATTTAAGAGGCCCTGTTAGTCCAGAGTTTTCTCGTTAAAAACTATCTTTAGCGCCCTTTTGTTAAGTTTCTCTAGTTTGTCTCTATTTCGAGCCCCACAAAAGTGCCAAGCCGGCGAACAGTATCGAAAGTATGCTACTATAAAAGCCTTATAAATTTTACATTTAACTGCCGGTGGTATTATTTTTCAAAACCTGTCTGTTTCAGGAATCTTAATGCTGTTGACATGAAAACTAAAAGCTTGATTAGTATTTCCCAACACCATTGCTTGATATTTGTCTGGGTTTGATATCACACCATTCACACCAAATCAGTGGTCAGCTTTGAGCAGATGACATTAAAGTCTCGCTTCTAATCTCACTGGATCTTTATCCGAATCATAAATCTGCTCATCCCCAGCTTAAGCATTAATACTTACTCCGTCCATAAAATAGAAAAGATCGTTCATAAAGACATTGGAAAAAAAGGTCCAAGGACTGACCCCCGAGGAACCGCTTTTTGAACTGGCATCCAAGTTGAAACATTGTCGCCAACTTTTACTCTTTGTGACTTTCTAGTTAGATAATTCCGCATCAGTGCAATGCCAGGTTGGGCTACTCCATACGCCTTCAACTTAGCCAGTAGCAAACCATGAGGTACACAATCGAATGCTTTGGACAGATCCAGCGATATGGTAGCAACAACGTCCTTATTATCTAGGCTAGCCCTCCAATCCTCTACTAAATTTGCAGCGTGGTCTCACAGCTATAATTGTTTCGATATGCAGATATAAAGTCAGACAATATATCTTTAAAATACTCCGATAATTGATGTGACAAGATTCTTTCACAGATGCTAAAAATCAGGGCGCATTTTATGTTTCATTTCAATTCGAAGTCAAATGTTTAAAACATCTATGCAACAACTATAAATACATAAATTTCCATTTAAAAACTTTTTCTGCTTTGGCTTCTTCAGAACAGGAACAGGAAAAGCGCTCCGTCGCGAAGAAACCAACTAGGTTGGAGTCCTTGAGGGCAAATTTCTCAACTAAAAGCTGCCTTTCTTCTTTATCTACTAAAATAAAACAGATCGATGAGTCTTTTGAGCTCTAGACACAACAAATATCCTCGCAGTATCCATTTTCTTTTCTTTGCCAACAAGAACAACCACCTGACAAATTAACGATTTACCGTTTCTCGTAAAAAGCACCGGCAACAGCTTGTTTTTTTATTCCGACAGCTTTCAAAAACATAGCTTATTTAAGGCGACCACGCTCTTTACATAAACAGGGATACGGTCTCGTCAATATGTTTTTAAACATTGTCCAATTCTACGTTCGAGCGGCGTTCCTATGCGAGAGTTTGGGGGGAAGGGCTGCACGAAGGTGCAATAATGGTCAGCGCTCATTCGCTGACACAAGAATCACGCAATGTTCTAAACCGGTTAAGAAACCCGTTTTTTGGTTAATTTATTCGTCCAGATTTCTGACTGATTTTAACGGTTGTCGGTAGAGGCTATTTTTCGCACGCCAGCTTATACCGCCAAAGCGATACCCTGCTTGCAGAGGCTACATTTTCGCGGTATAAGCTGGCATACAAAAAATAGCCTCTACCGACAACCGCTCAAATCCGTTCAGAAATCTGGACGAATAAATTGTTAAAACAATTCATGTGGCCAAACAGCTTGTACTTGAGGGCAGCCTGTTTTGAAAGAACGAATTCCCAAAATTTAATTTCTAATTTAGAATTAACAAATGCAGGCAAAGTTCTTCATTTAATGTGGCAAGTGGTCGGATCGACCAGTCTACAGACCCTAAAGACCGAGACATTTACAAAAGATGCAGGTGCTCTAACTGCTCCTTTAAAAATGTACGCGTGTCATAGGTGTTCGTTGCTTGACAACTAATGATCTAATAGTCATTCCGTTTGCTAATTCTTGTGATGACCTAAAACGTTGCTTCCTTAAATACCTGCGTGAAGCGCTTTGAGTCGTAACATTCATAGCAACACAAGCCATGATAAACGGAAAGCATAAATTATGGCAGGCAAACGATTAGACTTTTTTGACGGTAGGAAACTTGCCATTGTCACGAAAAGCGAAAAGACTCTTCCTCTGTCAATATGTCTTATTGCAGCGAAATCACATATATCATACTTTTCTCAGACAACTTAGCTTACTCGCGCTCGGATGAAAATGGACAATGATTACTTTAAAATGATAAATCTTATTGGTCATCGAATTTTACTAAATGTGGTGGCTCCTAACGGAGTCGTTTGTGCCTTATTAGTCAGCAGAAGCCTTCCGGACTAATGTTTTGTCACCCAGGCGGCAAGTCTCAGATGGCTTCAAATCGTACATGATCCATGTGTTTGTTACAATTTTCAACGGTTATCTTTTTTCCCCAATACTTCCTTATTCCGTTGACAAGCTCGCATTTGGTAGACGGTTTCACTTTGACTCCAAGTAGAGCTATAGTTCAAGCCAGAAATCTTCCGTTGGATTTACATATGGGCTTTCAGGAGGATGCACCACCAGTAGATTCTCCTCTCCTCCAAGAAGGCCTTAGCAACTCTTGAAGTGTATTTTGGGTCCTTTTCCTGCATAAAACAATGAATTGGCAGTGCTTCTTAAATAAACGGAATCTGGGTTCCCTCAAAAATATTGCAATAAAGGTCAGCCTTCATAATTCTCTCGAGGATGCTGATTTTCGTGGCTTAATGCCTGATGATGTCAGCCCAGACGTCCGACAGTCGTGGATATTCAACAGATGCTTTGGCTTTAGTTTTCGTTTGGGTGGTTAGCCAACCTTCCGATAGCAAGTGCAATTAAACTGTTGGAGGGAGATTGGAAATTCGTCGCTGAAAATAACTTAGTCGAACGTGTCCTCAGTGTCCAAAATTCTGCGCGAAATCGAGAAAGTAGACTCGGTTGAACTGGCAGCAATTAGTCTTTTGAAGTGTTCTTTGAGCGACGTGTTCCTCATTCTTTTAGCGATCTTCGGACTGTGAACGAATAAACCTAAGGGCAACTCTGGTAGGTGATTGTCTCTTCGCTTTCCCGCATTTTTGGGTTTTCTTAGCCATTTTAGTCGTCTTTCTAGGTCGACCTGCTTTAGGAAGGTTACGATGGAAGTGGTACGTGTAATCTTCTTAATGATTCTTGTGACACTCGGGAAACTGACAGAACGATCTTCCTTATTTTTTTAAAATTGCCGCCAGTTTTAATCCTTTATGATGGAGAGCTAGAATTTGCCTTCGTGTATAATTCGATACCTTCGGCATGTTGGATTACCGTATTACAGAGACCTTGCTGATAGCCTGTCTATCCTTTATACATACAAAACACCGTTTCCATGACAGTAATTGCGCAATAATCAAGTTCCTATATAAGATATTAATGCAAATGGGTTAAAATTTGTTTTAATTATAATTTTTAATTCTTGCAGGTGGCTAAACAACACACTTGAACAGCTTCCACCTGGGATATTTTCCATCCTATCTAAGCTAAAGATCTTGTAAGTTTTTTATTTATTTATATTGTCTGTGTTTGTTATTAAGACCACAACACTAGTGTGGGCACGCAGCCTCGTTTCTGTTTTGGTTTAATTTTATCCTTGCTTTAAGTGTTATTTTCTTTTGTTTCAAAATCATTATTGTACATTACTATACACCAAAACAAAGAAAATACACATACCTTGGGTGCGGCTCGCTTCAAGCCAAGCGCTTGGTTTACTCTCGAAAAGACTAAAAGATACATGACATATCATAGAAAAGTAATATACAATCCAAGTAACATACAGCTCCAAAGAACTTAATCACAAGCTAACTGAAATGGGGTCGTGGAACAACAGCTGGGTGAACAACCTCCCCGTACGTCCACTTGCACCTAGGAGGAAACCCCAGGCCAGCTGTACCCCATAAACAATGGTCCCCCGTGCAAGACCAACTAAATAGAAACTAGAATAAATTAAAAGTGGTACGAACGAGAAAACTAAATACGTAAAGCCTTAGAAACCGACAAACGAGAAGATAAAGAATCTCGGACATACCCGTCCTTAGCCGGTTCACTAGCCTAGCGGCCATGACGATTAAAAAGTCGATCTGGTACACCAGCATTTGCGGCAGCAGTAGCCCCGCCACTCCTAAGGGCATGCGTACCAATGGCAGAAATATCAGGTAGAATATCTTTAAAGGCCTCTAGCACTAACTCTCTTAACCGTGAATAGCTTAAATCCTTAGATCTAGGCTTATAACCACATTTAGTTTTGGAAAGCTGGCAGAACAGAGGGTTATCGCAGGAAAGCCCAGCTCTATCTAAATAACGGTTCATCATAGCAACTGGACAAGCTGCTTTCCTAGAAGAAGCTACAACAATCCAAGCTCCATCCCTATACTGATCCGTTTTACTAGATTGAATAAATAACTTTAACATGTCATTTTCGATCTTAACATCGGATCGAACAAGCTTAGCAAGCTCATCAAATCTGAGAAAGGCAGCAAAAGTTAGCAGGCAAATAACAAGCGAACGAATATTATACAAAGAGGCCATCGAGTCCGCCTTGAAGGCAACTAACTGCTCTGACTGAGAGACTGTGATAGGCTCCTTCTTGGTTATTCGATGGGCCAGCAAACGCTGTGCACCGGCAGGAGTACTCTTCACCAATGGATGATCAGAAGGAGACGGCTCGCCACCCAGCTAGTGAAACCAGGCAATGCTGTGAACTGCCGAATCCATGGGAGATGCTGTCTTCGCCTCAGTCATTAAATGAAGCAAATAAATAGCAAAGTGAAACGGAGAAGCGGTAAAAACTGTCAAGCCGTACTCTCGTGCCCAAGACCTCCATCTGTTGTAAGAAGAGGAAGTATTAGGTGTTCTGCTATCCAACGCAACATCCGGAAGAGAACTTGCAAGGGATTGTAAAACACTGGATCCCTGGGGAACCGCAGCCCGAAGATCTGACCACATAGTAGAGCCAAAAACATCTGTAAAATGAAGGCTAAAAGAACACACACACAATAAAAAGTAAAAAAAAAAAACGAACAAAAATGACCCGAACGCTGGAACAGCAGGACCGAGATGAAAGACAAAACCAGCACGCCCAAATATATACCCCTACTAATTACCCACATACCAGCGCACATCCCTAAACAAACATAAGATACCGATGAGAGCATATTTTCCTGCTAATTACCCAGTCAAACGCAAGAAAATACTACTCTCCTCTAAATCTCAGTTTGTCCCACCAAGAAAACACACAAACTTTGGGTGCGGCTCGCTTCAAGCCAAGCGCTGCCTAAACCAAGCGGTCGAGAACGGGAAGAATAAGAAAAACAAAAACAACTGCTTATACCACCCACTGGCTACACATAGGCCACCCACAGGCAGAACAAGTAAAACTAATAAAACTAAATGAAACTACATGGAACTGCGCAAGCCACCCACTGGCTGGGACACATAATGTCAACGGATCTGCGTAAACCACCCTCTGGCTATAACAAATAATGCCAATAGAATCGACTTAACCCACCCACTGGCTATACCAAAGAACAAATAACGCCAATAGAATTTGTGTAAACCACCCGCTGGCTATAACAAATAATGCCAATAGAATCGACGTAAGCCACCCACTGGCTACGTGCAAGCCACCCACCGGCTATAACAAAGAACAAATAACGCCAATAGAATCTGTGTAAACCACCCACTGGCCAAAACAAATAATCCCAAAGGAGTCTGCATTAGCCACCCACTGGCTACATGAAGGCCACCTACTGACCTCAGACTATCCGATGTCTTCCACTCACAGAAAAAATAATCACTAGAAAATTATAAAGGTACCCCAAAAAATAAAGCACTTACCAAAATAAGGAGATGAACACTGAGAGTACCAACCTTGATCGCCAGCGCAAAAACCAGTAATAAAAAAACCGCGCCGATCTGAAATTGATACGAACAGCCAAAACCCTAAAATTAAGATTCTCTCTGCCAAAAACACCAGAGCTGTGGCGACCCACGCAAAACGTAGTCTTCAAGAGGGACAGGTTCACCCAATCTGCAACAAAATGAGCCAGATGGGAACCGTCCGTTGTAAGTATAGGCCAAAATGGAGCAGAACGCCAAAGCGGAACGATTAAAGTACCTTGTGCGCAGCAAGACCTCATGTGCCGCAGAGTCCACGGAACAAGGTGAGGTGGCGGACAAACCCAGTTGTTGTCGAAGTCCCACGACCTTGTAAAGGTGTCCATAGCTTCACAGTAAGGATTCCAAAACCTGGAATCAAATCTAGGTAAAAATGGTTATGCTCGTCAGCAAAACGATCAACAGCGTGAAGCCCCCATTTCAAGTCTAAAACGCGAAAAATGTGAGGACTAACAGACCAGTTTTCAAAATCAACAATACGGCTTAAATCATCTGCTTGCTCATTTCTGGATCTGGGTACCCATTCAGGCTCAATAGAAATGCCATGAAGAACGCAAATCTCAAAAATACGCTTAGCTTCGCTTTGCAAGCCAGACTTCCTGCTACCGACATCAATAATACGCGCAACATTCTGGTTGTCCGTGTGCCTTTTGACACATAATCCTGCAAGCTTAGGTGCAAAAGATTGCAAAACTTTTCTAACGGTCAAAATCTCACGCATAGTGGAACTTGCCTTTGTTAAATCAGCCGACCAAATACCTTGCGTGGCCACCTGGGGCCCAAGTTCAACAATGTAACCGCCATATCCGGTGTCACTAGCATCCGACTAGGCAACTCTGACTGCACTAGTTTTAAACCAAATACGACGGCCATTGAAATGATCTAAATTGGAATGCCAAAAAACTAACTCATCCACAACCGAATCTTCCAGATAAAAATTAGAAAAACAGGAATTCTGAGCTGAAATCTAGGCGAACATGCCACGAGAGACATGCCACGGCTCCCACACTGATTTTTGAAAGTTCACAAAGAAACTCGCAGAGTCCAAATCAGAACGACATAAACGACTATGGACCAGGCAACTAGCGTAATCGGGGCTCCCGCCATTACCGTCGTCCAAAAAAGTAAAAACACGACGCCCAAGACCGCGCCAGTAATTAACGAGCGAACGCACTAATTTAAAAAAAATTGAAAAACCCAGATACTGGCGATGATCTGGAAAAACTTCGACGTGATGGTAACCAGAGGCTAAGGTGAAGAAAAAATAGCCTGACTGAAACAAATCAAACACAGTGCGAATATCTTCGAATCGAACAGACTGCTTCCAAATAAGTCTGGTTAAATTCGAAAGGTCCAAAATAAGCCTACACTTCCCTCTGGACTGCTGCACAACGTGCAGAGGATTGATAAAACTTTGGTGGATTAAGAACTTCCTTAACACAACCACGCTCACTTAACTCTAAAACTGAATTACGTCAAGTGTTACAGGAGGTACAAGGGTGTCCAGCAAAACTGCGATTTCTGCAATTGCTGCGATTCCTCCAAAAATTGTGAAAAATTGGAGAAATGGAAGTTTTAGCTAAAATTAATTAAGTCAAGTGGTACAGGAGGTAGAAGGGTGTCCAGCAAAAACTGCGATTTCTGCAATTTCTGAAATTTCTACAAAAATTGGAGAAATCGCAGTTTTTGCTGAAATTAATTACGACAAGTGTGAGAGGAGGTACAAGGGTGCCCAGCAAAACTACAATTTCTGAAATTTCTCCAAAAATCGCCAAAATTGGAGAAATCGCAGTTTGTGCTAAAATTAAATAAGTCAAGTGTTACAGGAGGTAGAAGGAGTGCCTAGGAAAAACTGGGATTTCTACAATTAGCGGGATTTCTCAAAAAAATTGCGAAACATCACCTATAGCCCAAGCTCCAAATATGAGCATCGGCGAACATCCACATTGTTTCGCAACATTCAAAATATAAGGATTTGTATGGGAAAAAAACCTATCGTTTCTGTAACCTACGAAAATAAAAGGATTTTAATAAAAAACAGCTTACCTTACTTAAAATGTGTGTTACGTCTCTCCTGTGTGGTCCACGGACCGATTTATGGCCGTTATATGGGTTTTTATGCAAACGGTTTTCTCTCTATATAAAGGTTTGCCAAGGCTGGGCACTCCAGCGGAGCGGCCAGACTAATC
Source organism: Porites australiensis (assembly GCA_022179025.1). Classification (NCBI taxonomy): domain Eukaryota; kingdom Metazoa; phylum Cnidaria; class Anthozoa; order Scleractinia; family Poritidae; genus Porites; species Porites australiensis. Next base: position 89,559 of record BOPM01000679.1, on the reverse strand, counting down.
CAACTGCTCTAATCGTCTCCAAATTCTGCCTAGGTAACACACGATAGTTCTCCTTTCCATTCGTTTTCTTGCTTTAAGACTCCTTTGCACCGAGAGCGAATCGAAGGTCGCAAAACTCTGCAAACCTTTCCCGTCTGAAGCCATCGACTGAACCTCGGCTTGAACTCTACGTTACCGTTGAAAGGTGGCGACACGGCCTGAGACTCAAATTACTCACACTCGGGGTGGGAGACAGGCTCTTGCTTCCGTTTTTTTCTTTCTCGGGTATTGATGTCAACGGGAGCTAGAGACTGTCTGCGAAACATAAGGAATAATTGCAATGATCCATGGTAGGCATTCTGTCTTTTTTGTTATCGTCCAAGCACAAAGGTTGACAGGTTTTTTGTCAATGAGGTATTAGGGAAATACTTGTTACTGTATGATTCAGCCTTGCATCCTCTACTCATTGTTGACTAATCCTGACTAATCCCATACGAATTTCAGTATCCATAAAACAACTTTGCTCTCAAAATCTGCTCCTTCTTCTCGGAGTTCACAATCAGCTTTGGCTCTCCTTTTCCTTTACCAAGTTTGTTTCTAAGCCCACAACAATCTTGGAACTGGTCGAAGAGATAAGATAATGTTCTCAGGTTTGAAAATGTTATAGCCACTGAACCTGGTGTATCTATCCCAAATCTTGTCAGACCAAGAATCTCCTTGTTCAAGAGATCAAAGACCTCATCATGAGGCATGGGAAGGTCGAAGAAAATCATCCACGAATGTACTATGCTCATTTTTGGACTAAGACGGTGAATAATTGCGGTCTTTGAGCGACCCATGCTTCGTTGAAGCGTAGGACATAATTTCGCCGATCATATAGTAATTGGTGCGCTCGCAAAGCGCGCCAAAATTCCCTTTCACAACTGACTCAGCCAGCTTATTCAGTTCGTGGAATGTCTTGCCTAAATGGCTTTAGAGTATGTGCGTCCCAAATTCCCGCTGAAATTTTGATTTCTCTGGCTTCAGTGCATCTTTTATGGAAATTTAGTTCACCTTCGGTGATTCACATTGATCCGCCGTCTTGAATTGTGCAAAACTAAACCCGAGGTCGCACTCGGCCAAAATTGTAAAATCGACGCTGTTCAAAGGAGATTTAAAGGTCAAATGAAGCAAAAAATTGACATATTTTCTTTTGTCGCTTTACCTTTAACAAACACTAAAAAGAAGCATCCTAAGTGACATTTGGGTAAAGAATTTTCTTCCCAAGCCCTTACAGAAAGATAAAAGATCAAAATCCGAGCATTTCCGAAGACTTCACGCAAAGGTTTCTGAGATGGACGCGTAATAGACTGGAGAGTACGTGACGTCAATGTTGATCTTTCAGGGCCGAAAAACGTTCTGCGCAAGCTTCTGCGCATTCCTTATCGCCTGCGTTTGTTTGTCTCGTTCTGTGAGAGTTCTGACTGAGACTGAATGAAATACACGAGGTGCGAAAGTTTGCTCCTGGTAAAGGCTTTTTTTTTTGCTTTTGTTGTTGTTGTTTTTTTGTCACTTGAAAATTACTTTGGATTCAGAACAACCAATGTTAGAGTAAAAACAGATCATTCCGTCAGTCTGAGGTGGGATAAAACCTTTTGAACATTTCTAAACAGGTTTGTATTTTTCTGATAATTGTGCATTCGATTTGTGAGTTGATTTTGTGTCCAGTGCTTCGCCTTCTTTCGCCGGGTTGAATTAAAACCTTCTTGTATTTTGTTATTAGTAGTTATGGTTACTTTTTTACATGCCCAGATTTATTTACCTTTGCAGAACCAGCTTTATCCTTGTCTTCAGTCAAAGAACCGTAACGGCCAACGCATGCGAGTGAGCAACCTTGTGCGCTTTTAAGCTTTTAAGTTTTAAAAACTTTCTCGGAACTTTAGAAGGCCAGCAAGCTGACTCGAGAAGAAAAGACTACTTCGATCATTTTTCTGTTGCTCAAGTAATAATAGTCAGAGTTTTTTTCCTTTAGTTTTTTCAGTTTCAATTACATAGTTTTGTTATCTTTCTGTAAGCAAATATTCCTTTCACTCGCTGTGAAGTAGCGGAGAGCGACAACTGCCGACAGTGACTCCAAAACAATCGACTGTTTGCTCGTAAACAATTGCTGGAGCTGGATTTGACTGAAGTGAGCAAAAAAAAAACCTTATGTGCAGTTTTCCTTTTCTGTATTTTCTAATGATTCAGTTTCCTGAGCTTAATTTGCTTGAATGAAGACCCTCGCATGGACCACCTATTAAAGGAAGCTAATCTAGCTAAGTAGTCGGAATCATGGCTTGGCTGGGAAGCTTGCAACTGATCTTTTGCTTTTAAGGTCTTTAGGTAGGTTGTATCCGTACAGAAAATTCACTTCTTCTTTGTCAGCAGGTAAAAGAGCCTTAAGCCTTATGTTTTTTAATGAAAATTTTGTTTTGCAACCTTATTGAAGCTTTTTTTAGTTCACTTAAGCTGAATTTTATGCATGATGGAATTGTTCTTTGCTTGTCGCATCTCTTTGCCAGCTTTAAGTGGCGTCTATGGTCCTTAAAGTGACCTCAATCGGTAATTAAATCTTATACATAATTGGAAAGACGTTTTTCCAATAATGTAACTTTAACTTTTTTTGGAAGGAAATCTTACTTACGCGTAGGTTTTTGAAAGGTGTTATGTATGTTCAACTTGACAACACAAAGCAAAATTAATCTGCGCGAAACGATCAAGTTTACAAAATATGGTTGCTTTGAAACCGCTCTTGGGGAAGATTTACTAGATAAAGATGAACTCTTTTTGTGCCCACATATCAACGCCAAAACGTCTACATTGAGGATTTTCTTTATATTTTAGTGTCCGATCGAGCGTTGGTTTTAAAATATCAGCTCGAGTGCAACATAGTTCAGTCACTTCAAACACATTGTGGGCAAACTTGAATTTCTTTGGGCAGATTATCATACAAAGATATCTTGTTTTTGTGTCCACAGTGGAGCTCCGGACCTAATATATCCAGGAACTTCCTTATGTGAACACATTTTGTGAACGCATCTTGAAAAAGATCGGAATTACGCACGCACATTTCCAGCACAACTCAAGGAAATTAGTAAATGTCGTTAAAGTGCGTTTTACTATGATGTATTCTTCGAGAAAATTAAATAATAAGAAAGTTATAACCACAGCTTGAAACTTTTGAAGACAAATTGCCTATTCTTATTTAATTAATTACTATTTCAAACAATGTCTTGCCTAACCATTTGAGCTGAAACTCTACGTGGACGCAACGTGCAGTCAACGAGTTCAGTGCTCCAACAGTGAAATGAAAAAGAGAAAAAAAGGAGACAACGAAAGAATCGCATAAATCGAAAAAACTGTTGAATTATAGACTTCTTTATTCTGCTAGCAGTAATTTTAAGGAAGTAGGTATTCCTAAAAGCATGTTAATTAAAGATATCTGCACCAGCGATTTTTTAAACTTTTCTTTCGCGTTCAAAATGTTTGTGCAGTGAGTTCAGAGGTGTTACGGCCGCATTCCACGTCAATATGTTTAGCGTTTAGTTCTTTGTATAGTTGCACATTCCTTTCACATTCTTTTCAGTTATCGCTATTCATATTCTGTTAGATTTCTTTGCATAAGTTTCTTTGTTCTGAGATCATTTTGTAAGTTTCATCGTTTATTCTAAATTCATTTCGCTTTAGCGTTCACGGTAACATCATTGCAATTTTTTTTTCGTCCAGTCTTGTTAGCCATCGTACCTTTTTTCCGTTCAACTTTCTAGTCACACAACGTTTGTGAGTATTTTCGCTTAGTTTCTTTCCGTTTCCTGTGTTTTCGTCGTTTCATAGCTGTCATTTGTATTCCTTAGTAATTTGTATTTTTTGTTTCGCTTTTAGCAACTGTAATTGTAATTCCTTTATATCTGTATTAAAAGTCGAGTTGGAACCGTGGACCATCCTTGGATCATTCGCTATAATATTTCGTTGAAACGTTATGGATCCAATCGAGGAACAAGTTAGAACGGAAAGCGACAGATTGGATTTCGCTAATGCTGCTTTAGCAACCGGTGTAACAAGACGAAGGCAGCGCACAGAAAAGGGAAAAGCATTTATCGCTCATGTTCGATGGACGGATTGCCAGACTTCATTTAGAAGAATCCAGCGTCAAATGAAGGAAATCGATAGTTTGGCGACTGATGAAGAGAAAGTGGACGTCGTCGAGAGGAATTTAACTTCATTTCGTTTTTCCGTGGAAGAGCTCAAGTCTGGTTTCGCTGGTCTTCTAAATGATCTTGAGTCCGAGGACGATTTGGACGTTGCGAACGACTGGTATATTAATCAGAGTGGAAAGATTAACGACTTTTTAGACAAAACTGTACTCTGAATTTCAACCGCGAAAGAGACAATCGAACATAGCTTGGAAACAAGATCTCAAGTTGGCTCGATATATTCCACATCGAATAGTTCAAAGGCATCATCTAGATATTCTAGCAGTTCCATTACCTCAAGCAGAGCGAAAGAGAAAGCCAAGCCGCCGAGTTAATGGCCAGAGTTGCTATGTTGGAAAAAAGGAAAGAGTTGGAGTTGAGAGTCGAGAAGTTACGCCTCGAAGAGCAGTTGGCAGTTGCTCGCGTGCGAGAGGGTGTGTTCGCTGAAATTGAAAGGGGTGTCGGCGATGCAGATTCGACTGGTCATCAAGAATTGTCTCCGAAAGATTCTTCTGTACAGGCATCTACTTCATCTGGGCCGTTTCTTCCGACTTCCTCAAGCGCTTACACGTCTCCAACCGTTACGTCTAACACTATGACTAAAGTGAGCTTTACCGCTGATTTATATGACGCTCCTATGATACAAACTCCTCCTAAGCCAATGCAGCATCCAAGTCTGAATCCTTTTGCACCTGAGTTTCACGTCGCGGAAATGAAGCAAGATACAGAGCCATCAGGACAACCGAAACAAGAGCCTTTCGCGAGTGAACCTCGATACATGGCCTACACACATCAAAGCACTAAGCAGTTCTGTGAAGTCCTTCAACAACAGAACAGATTAACAGAATTACTAGCGGAGCAACAACAACAGAGTTTACTGCCTTCTCTTACACTGACCAAGTTTAGTGGCGATCCTTTGGAGTACTTTACCTTTATAAGAAGTTTTGAATCGCAAGTAGAGGCTAAGGTCAGCGCGAATGATGTGCGCCTGCAATACTTAGAGCAGTATTTACACGGAGAACCCAAGGACCTAATCAAAGGATGTCTTCACCTTGATAGACACAGAGGATACTTAGAAGCTAAAAGGCTCCTTAATGAAAAGTATGGGGACCCATACAAGATATCCAACGCCTATCTCAAGAAAATTAACGAGTGGCCCTGCATCCGACCAGGGGAAGAGTTGGCATTAGACAGATTCTCCATCTTTTTAAGTCAGTGCTGGAGCGCGATGTCAACTCTAACCTACCTGTCTATCCTAAATCATCCTCACAATTTGCAAGGCATGGTAACCAAGCTTCCATATACCCTTCAAGACCGATGGCTGGTGGAGTGATCCCCTCCTTTGCCGACTTCGTCAACTTCGTTAATGCAGAAGCGGGAATTGCGACCGACCCAGTCTTCTCTCGTGAAGCGCTCCGTCGTTTGGATGGTACCTCAGATCGACCCGATCGTTCCAGCAAAGACAGAGGTAAAAGCTTTGGCAAGTCTAAAACGCCTGGGAACCATAATGTTACTTCACATCACGCCTCCAGTCACGCGACAGATGTGACCGCTGACCAACAGTCTTGCTCACGCACTCCCATTAGCCTCTGTAAGTTGTGCAACAAGAACCATGATTTGGACGACTGTCAAGACTACTTGAACAAATCCTTGTCACAAAAGAAGGAATTCCTAAAGAAGAAATCACTCTGCTTTGCCTGCTACAGTCCTGGACATAGATCCAACGGTTGTGCCCAGCGAAGGACCTGTAAGAGCTGCTCACGTCGACATCCAACGGGTCTACATGATGATAGCCTCGCCCTCAATCAGGAGACCTCCAAACAGGTTAGCTCTACTCCTCCGCAACCAAAAGAGAACGTTTTGAATGCTCACACGGAGGTGGAAGAACCCCTCTGCAATGCTGTAGGCACCGAAGAATCAGTAACCGCCGTTCCTGTCGTTCCTGTTAGGCTGAAATCTGCTGAAAGTGAAGTCCTCACTTACGCCATGCCTGACACCTGCAGTACCGGTTCGTTCGTTATTGATGATATGGCCACCACCTTGGGGGTGAAGGGCGTGGATACACAGCTCATGGTAAAGACTGTCAATGGTACAAAGTTGCAGGACTCTAAGGTCTTGAATGGATTAATCGTCACGGACTAAAAGGGCAAGAAGCCCATACAGCTACCGAAGATATTCACTAAAGAGGATCTCTGTACACCCCCAAATGTGCCCACGCCTGAACTTGCCCATCGTTGGAAACATCTCAGAAACAGCCAGCGAGCTGCCTACACAGTTACCGAATGCCAGGATTGGTCTTCTCATTGGCTCAAACTGCCCGAAAGCTCTCGAACCAATACAGGTATTAGCTAGTGAAGATGGTGGTGCCTTCGCAATCAGGACGAGCAATAGTGGGCGGGTGGGTGGGCAATAGTGGACCCTCTGTACATGTGCGAGACAGAGCATTCAAATGGTAATTGCCATAGAGTTGCTGCAACGGAAGTTGGTTCAGGCAGACACCTCGACCACCACTTCATGGTAGAGAGCGGAGTTAAGGAGATTGTCACTCCACAAGCACTCAACAAGATGCTCGAACTGGACTTCAGTGAACGAATGGAAGATAAGGCGCAAGAATATTCACGAGAAGACATGAAGTTTCTGAAGATAGTCAGTCAGGGAATTCGTCACGCGGAAGATCATCATTATGAAATTCCCCTTCCTTTCCGCGTTGACAGACAATGGTTTCCTGATAATAGAGAACAAGTTCTTCAAAGAGCAATATGGTTAAGAAAGAAGCTCATTAAGAATGAAACGTTTTACAGGGACTATATTAACTTTATGAGCAGGATCCTTGCCAAGGGATTTGCTCGGAAGGTACCGTCTCATCTTATTCCTGCAAAGACGGGCCAAGTCTGGTACATACCCCATCATGGCGTTTACCATGCCAAGAAGCCGAACAAGATAAGGGTGGTGTTCGACTGTAGCGCTAGATTTGGAAGAACATCGCTCAACGACAAGTTGCTACAAGGGCCTGACCTGACAAATCGACTTGTTGGTGTCCTTACAAGATTTCGCGAATAGCCTATTGCGTTTATGGGTGACATTGATGCAATGTTCGATCAAGTCCGCGTACCAGAACGCCAGCGAGACTTCCTTCGCTTCCTTTGGTGGCCTGATGGAGACCTAACACAAGACCTTGAAGAATATCAAATGAACGTCCACTTGTTCGCCGCAGTGTCGTAACCAAGTTGCTCAAATTTCGCGTTTAGAAAAGCCGCAGATGACGCGGAAAGAATTGTTGGAACGGAGGCCGCAGATGTTCTGCGAAAGAAATTTCACGTTGACAACTGTTTGTGCTCCGAAGGAAAAGAAGGTACCGCTATCGAAAGGATACGTGATGTTCGCCATACTTGCACCCATGGAGGGTTTAATTTGGCCAAGTTCGTCAGCAATAGCAAAAACGTTCTCGAAAGTATCCCGGAAGAAGTGCGCGCCCCAGAAGTTAGATCGTTTGAATTGATTACTATCCAGCGGAGAGAGCTCTTGGTGTCCAGTGGGCAATCGAATCGGACATTTTCGGTTTCAGAATTGTCATCAAAGACCAGCCACTAACAAGGAGGGGAATACTATCAACCATATCTTCCGTCTACAACCACCTGGGTATAGCTGTGCCCTTCCTGTTAGTCGGGAAGAAGATATTGCAGGATCTGCGCCGAACGAAGCTAGGATGGGACGACGAGATTTCCGAAGAGTTCCGCGTACATTGGTAAAGGCGGAGAGGCCAGTTGCCTGCACTTGCGCGTTTCTCTATGGAACGATGTTTGAAGCCCAATAACTTTGGCGTCGTCGTGTCGAGACAGATCCACAGTTTCTCCGACGCAAGTTCGACTGGTTATGGTCAAGTATCCTACCTTAGAATGGAAAACGAGAGAGGTGACGTCCATTGCGCATTCCTTATAGGGAAGGCTCGACTTGCTCCCGTGAAGACCATGACTATCCCTCGTTTAGAGTTAACCGCAGCCACTGTATCGGTTCGTGTTGTAGAGATGATCGCCAGAGAGCTAGACGAACCTGTTAATAGCAGGCACTTCTGGACAGACAGCACAACCGTGTTAAAGTACATATGTAACGAAAAGAAGCGTTTTCGAGTCTTTGTCGCCAACCGTGTTCAGACGATACCAGACGCGACAAACCCCTACCAGTTGAGGTACGTTGAGTCCAAAAGGAATCCAGCAGACGACGCTTCCCGTGGTCTTGACGGTCAAGAATTATCCCCGCAGTGTCGATGGATTACAGGTCCGAACTTCTTACGGCTACCTGAGAGTGAGTGGCCTCAACTCCCTGGTGACCTAGACGATATCCCTGTAGACGACCCTTAAGTTAAAAGGATCTTGGTACACAGCACGGACGTCTATGAGAGCGAAGATTTTCTGACGAGGCTTGGATACTCCGTCTCAAGCCCAAGCAAGGTATTACTGACGATGGTACAAGGAGAGGTGGAAACGCCACAAAAGTTGAAGCCAAGCCTCTGAGGGTAGAAGAGTTGGATAGAGCTGAGAAGACCATTCTTAAACGTATACAGAGCAGAGCGTTTCCCAAGGAAATAGGAGCGTTACAGAAGATTCAAAGAGCAGATTCCAAGGACGAAGTCAGGTACCTTGTTCCGCCTCGATCCCTTTCTAGACAAGGATGGACTCATCCGCGTTGGTGGTAGACTGGGCAATTCACAGGAGTTCGAGGAAAGTTTTAAGCATCCGGTTATCCTCCCTAAGAAGAGTTTCATCGTCGAGCTCATCATTCGCGACGCTCATAAGAAAGTCGCTCACGCTGGCAGAGGCATAACGTTGAACGAGCTTAGAAGCCGATATTGGATAGTTAGCGCGAATTCTGCCGTGAGACATCTCATTTCCAAGTATGTTGTGTGTCGTCGTCTTCGAGGAGCAACCGGTGAACAGAAGATGGCTGATCTGCCGGAGGAGAGGATAACATCTGCCCCTCCCTTCACCTATTGTGGTGTCGATCTGTTTGGTCCCTTTCAAATAAAGCAAGGTAGGAAAGAAGTCAAACGTTATGGGGTACTATTTACTTGCTTAGCCAGTAGAGGAGTACACATCGAAACAGCAGACTCGCTAGAAACAGATTCCTTCATGAACGCACTACGAAGATTCATAGCAAGGAGATGGCCAGTACGCGAGATCAGATCAGACCAGGGAACCAACATTGTGGGAGCTCAGACAGCGCTTAAGAAAGCGCTAGGGGAGATGGACCATGATGACGTCCAAAGACGCCACAGCAAAGACTTCAATTCTGATTGGGTTATCAAATGGAAAAGGAATCCCCCAGCTGCGTCTCATATGGGTGGCGTCTGGGAACGTCAGATACGGTCTGTTCGATCCATCTTGTCTGCACTGATGCGAGAATATGGTCACGTCCTTGATGATGAGTCTCTTAGAACCTTGTTGGCTGAGGTAGAATGCATCATCAACAGCCGTCCGCTTACCGTCCTGTCAAGTGATCCCGGAGATTTGTATCCTTTAACACCGTTTCAGCTATTGACGAGGAAATCAAAGATCGTAATGCCGCCCCCGGGAAACTTCCAGAAGGTCGACGTTTATCTCCGTCGAAGGTGGAAACGGGTTCAATATTTGTCCAACGTCTTTTGGTCGAGATGAAGAAAGGAGTACGTCCAGATCCTACAAGAGAGAGTGAAATGGAACAACCCGAGGAGAAACCTTCAAAGAGGGGACCTTCTATTGATCGCCGATGATAGAGTGCCAAGAAATAAATGGAATATGGCTCGAGTTGTTGACTCACGCCCAGATTCAAAGGGACAGGTCCGATCGGTGAAGGTTGCAACGGCAACGACAACGTTAGAGAGGCCAATTCAGAAGCTCGTGCTAATAATTGAGAATGAAGAAAACTGAAGACCAGGGGTATATCCCAGCCAGAGGACCCATGGAGATTTAGAAATGTTCAATGAACTTTAATGCTTAATTAAGAATTAAGGACATAAGAGTTTTTCCTAACTCTTAGGGGAGCCAGATGTTACGGCCGCATTCCACGTCAATATGTTTAGCGTTTTGTTCTTTGTATAGTTGCACATTCCTTTCACATTTTTCAGTTATCGCTATTCATATTCTGTTAGATTTCTCTGCATAACTTTCTTTGTTCTTAGATCATTTTGTAAGTTTCATAGTTTATTCTAAATTCATTTCGCTTTAGCGTTCACGGCAACATCATTGCAGTTTTTTTGGTCCAGTCTTGTTAGCCATCGTACCTTTTTTCCGTTCAACTTTCTAGTCACACAACGTTTGTAAGTATTTTCGCTTAGTTTCTTTCCGTTTCCTGTATTTTCGTCGTTTCATAGCTGTCATTTGTATTCCTTAGTAATTTGTATTTTTTGTTTCGCTTTTAGCAACTGTAATCGTAATTCCTTTATATCTGTATTAAAAGTCGAGTTGGAACCGTGGACCATCCTTGGATCATTGGCTGTAATAAGAGGTAATAAGCGTAATTTAGTTTTCTTTTTCGAATTTACCTTCGTATTAATTAAGCGAAAAACTACTTCAAAGTTGACCGAGTTTAATTACTGGAAGTTTGAAAGAAAAATTTTCATTTCCGTTACTAAGAAAAATTACTGCAGGAGACTGCATGAAGGAGCGCAATCAGACCCCCCTTTACAGCATCAACTTCTCTAGCTTGTGTACAGACACCTTCTCCCCTCAAAAAAACTCAGAGAGCGTACATCCTTACACAGGGTACAAGTTCTCTTGACTCTCTCAACGAAATCTAATTACGCATGGATTCATTTAAATATTACCGCCGCTATATGCCTGACTTGATTTTCCTTCTCATGACATTGATTTTCCTTGTTGTTGATAGTATGTTGCTATGAGCCCGCGAGTCGGTTGGAACCGTAAGGGCCTGAAAACTATATATGACATGGGTGTAGGACCCGCCATGTTTTTTAGTTCTAGTTCTGACTTTACATACTTGTGAGACCTAGCTGAGTTGTGTTTTACTGCCTGAAGCAGCACTTGTCAACATGGTTGAAGCGATTTTTCTTTTGTAAGGGAGTCAAACTCTTTCTGGAATACGAGTGAGAAGAGGATAACAATATTTTCCACATGGAGATAGCACAATTCCATTTACCGCCAAACCTGGATCTGACCGATGGTAATCTAGTTTTAGGAAATGGAAGCGTCAATTGGAAGTCTACATGGAAGTTAGTGGAGCTAATAACAAGCCGAAACAGCGACAAACAGCGATCATTTTACATTGTGCTGGCCTGCAAGTTCTCGAGGTCTATGATCATTTCCACGTCGAAGCCGACGATGACAAAAACGATCCACCGAAGTTCCTCGAAAAACTTGAAGAGTACTGTAACCCGCGAGAAAACGAAGTTCTCCAAAGTTTTCGATTCTGGAACATACCATTCCACGAGCCTTTTGATGTGTTCCTGACAGAGTTATATTCTCGTGCCGCCTCGCGTAATTTCAAGGAGAAACAGCGAATGATCAGAGACAAAATTGTCTTCAGTGTCTCCGGTAAGCTGCAAGAATTATTGCTTCGTGAGTCAAACCTAGACTTGAAGAAAGCCACAGAGATCTGCGGCGCCTTCGAAATTACTTCACGAGCTAAAAAGGAAATGAGTCCCCCAAGTGAAAGATACTCGATTGACAAAATAGAGGCACAACATCAGCAAGAGCAAAACAATGCTGTTAAACCTCAGCAGAAAGATGGTCCCTATGTCCTCAACGAACGCAAATTTTGCGGCCAATCACATGAAGCAGCAAGGACACAATGTCCCGCCTGGGGGAAAACCTGCAATTACTGCAAGGGCAGAAACCATTTTGAAGTCAAATGTAAGAAGGTAGATTTACTCAATGCAGGGAGAGACTTTGATAAATGTGATGAACAGTGGTTAGCTGTGGTGGGGGCTGATCATAAACGTGTAACTGCCTTGATGCAAGTTAATGGTTGTGAAGTCAGATTTCAGTTAGACTCTGGTGCTCTGGTGTTTTACTACCTGAAGCAGCACTTGTCCACACTTGTAACCTGCGAATACAGCCGTCCTCCCTCGCTCCTTACCGCAAGAGACGTTTCGCGCGCAAACTTCCAAAGCAGGCGAGGGGAGACGACTGTATTCGCAGAGTATTTTCTTGCTGCTGTACAGGCTTTGATAACCAAGTAATCTTACTTTTGACCGGCCCTGCTTCTTGTCAAAATTCTCTACATTTGATTTTCTCAGTTCAGTATTTCATTTCCAGTACAACTCAAGGAAATTAGTAAATGTCGTTAAAGTCCGTCATACCATGATGTATTCTTCGAGAAAATTAAATAATAAGACGGTTATAACCACAGCTTGAAACTTTTGAAGACAAATCGCCTATTCTTTCCAGGTTTATGGCCGCACAAACCACTTCTGCGCCAAGTCGACTCGAAAAACTCTGTTTTGAATTTCCCGCTTTTTTTCACCTGACCAACATTGACGTCACAAACTGTTTTTTCCCGACAATTTTAATTGCGAATATCTCGGAGATGCTTGCTTCAATTGAGCTGAAACTTGATAGCATGTTTAATTGGTTCATGTTAAACACATTTCACTAGGATTAAACTAAAATAAAAAAGGTCGAAATTTTGGTTCATTTGACCTTTAACCGGTGTATTAGCAATGCTGTCTTTTTCAGGGTACATGCAAAAATAGCCTCATTTAGTCTTGTACCCCTAAGAAGGCAGCATTGCCGAAACGTCGGTTAAAACTCTTTTGAACTGCGTCGATTTTACAATTTTCAAATTAACATTATGTAGCTACGTTGGGAATTTCCGTTGGGCAGGGAATTTATTTTTTTTTTCAAAAAATGAAAGTTGGCCACATTCCAAGCGTTGCAAATTTTAAAATAGACTAGGTACATGAAAGTGTACTGCTACCGCGGTGAGCAGTCCGTTAGTCGCCAAAAATTTTCATAAAATTGCAATGGTTGCAATGGTTGCAATGGTATTCAACAGCTTTGTTGGGATTTGTGAATAAAGAACGATGTATATTACATGTATAGTGTTGTTGTTTGGGTCCATGAGCAGGAAAAAAGGGGCTTACGTAATTTTGAATAAACACCTTAAATGCAGCGTTTAACACGCCAATAAACGGGTGTCAAACAGTTTCAAACCCGTTGAAACGCCTTTGACTTTACGGCGTTTTAAACGGGGAAAACGCGTTTGTGGCGTTTGAAATGCTTGATTAACGAGCATATAAGACATATAATTACTAAATTCGAGGAAGGGAACATTTTTAGTGACTCCACAGGTTCCCGTTTTATGAATTCCTTCAGGGTGTTTGCAGAATGCGTGTGATATCAAACAGGTACCAGAAACTGCTTCGATGAGTCCAAGAGCATTTACTTAGTATTGCTTTATTTTACACTGTAAACATCAGTGGAAATCTCGATAAAGCTAATGTACAGTGCAAAACCTAATGTGTTCGGAAAATGATTACCTGCTTAACATGCTCTCTCTTCCCGGAATGGTGCTTTCAACAAAGACACGAGAATTCAAAGTTTTCTTTCATGTTTTTCAACAACAGATTTCAGTCTAGCATGAATGCTTCTCTGAGCCTCAAAGCCAACACACGGATCATTTTTGGCTGCTCTGCGATATTTTTGTTGCCGTTGCTTTTCCTTTTGGTTTATATTAAAAAGATACTGCCTCTGCGGTATTGTCGTGGATTCGTATTTCATACTTTTATCGGTAAATTGTCGCGCGTTTAACGCGTTTGTGCCT
>BOPM01000679.1:57406-70603 GCA_022179025.1 Porites australiensis | reverse complement strand
ACGATTGATCGTCCTGAACATTGACTGAGTGCAATTTGTCTTGAAAAATTGTGAAATACCGTATATACTGTCCGAGGTCTGTATGATAAATAGGTACTGTTTCACCTCAGATGTGATGTATAAAAAGTATAAAAGGTTGGTTTACGCACCCTCAGATTTGTTGGCAAGAATTTGTAAAGTAAACCTATCGAACGCAAAAAAATTCGGCCCGATTTGTTTTCCAAGAATTTGTTTTCGAGGCCTTATCTACTGTGATCAAGAGCCATTATGGCTCTTGAATGTGATCGAAGATATTTTTTGGGTTATTTTTTGCTATTTTTTGGGTGTACATATTTAGGCTATCAACTCTATGTAAGATGTTTCACTCTAAAATAACTTATCCTTTCCCTCAAAAGTCACATGAATGTGCCCTTAAGTTAACTGATTTGTGGATTACAAGTTTATTGTTTAATTTAAAATATAAATTTATTGATGGGAGCTTCGCTTTTAGCCCTGGCTAAATCTATATATTAAACATTGTTCATTGGCGTCACATTTTACTTATTCTGTAAAGGACACATAAAATCAAGTCAAACATCGATCTCGTTTTAAAGATCATTGGAAAGATATATAGAACTTCCATCAACTTATAATATTTTTCATAAGTCGGGCAGATACGTCCCGTGACACCGAGGCCAAAGACTTAGTGGTAACCTAGAAAAGCGAACAATATCGTACCTTTCTGTCTCAGCCCGGATCAGGGTGATTGATCCGTTTAGCCAAATGAAACGGGAATATAATACGATATTGAACGATACAGACGCTGCGAATCGTAATAACTTTGTCCCATCTCAGGACTTTACACGATGCTCTCCGGGAAACTTTTCTCAAGGTGACCAATATATAAAACTAAACGGCTAAACGGCACCGAAACCAGCTTTAGGGGGCGCGGATTTCAAATAACTGTCACTTGTGTTAAAGAAAGAATTGTGGCTAGGGAAAAAAATTCGGTAGGGGGAAGGTAAGATAGTAATTCTGTCTACATCCAATTCTACACAATCCCTAGCCACAAAAAAAGCAAAAAAAAAAAGCGGCATAAGCAAGCAACACAGTAAACATATGTCAAGCTATTAGACAGAGGAAGTTGCGAAAAATTACAAAATATTTGCTTACCCGGTTTTCATAACTCCAGGTAGATATACTTTCAATGAAAAGGAAATGTCGTACGTTTTCTCGTTCACTTTTTTTTTCACTGCCCCTCATTTTCACCTTGCATTGGTGGCCGCTAGCAGTTCTCATTTTGTCACCGCAGTTACAAAATTTTCATGTTGTTCTTCCAACAAAAAAATGTCTCCTTTGTTTTTTATCTCTCGCTATAGATCTCTGTCGCCCTTTTCCTCGTTGAGCTTCGCTGGCCTGCCGCCTACTTTCTCTTTTTCTCTTTGTTTCTCTTGCTATATATTGCAAATTGGTGAACATGACAATTAATCGAAGCTTAATACTTTAGAAAACACGGAAATAGAGACAATTTCTGCTTTCCGTTTTCGTCTTCATTGACTCTTTAGTTGTCTCTGCTTTAAAAGACGTAACCTGAGATCCGGCGTTATTATATTTTTTTGCTTCTTTGGTTCAAGGGGGGAAAAATAACGCCTGATACATTCATTTAACAAGCCGTCAACCACCCCGTAATTTACATAATCTAACGACTGTTCGACCTGTCATGTTATTAGCCAATCAGCGTTTACAAGACGGGAATCAAATTTTGGCGCGAATAATGTCTCTTTTGAAAACAGTTTTAGGGAAAACAAAATTTTTAAGTACGTCCATGTTCAGATGGCGCCTCGTAAATAAAAAATTAAATGTATTGCTTTTCTGATGAAATACTGTTTGCTGGACCTGCCGTACCTTTATTTAACAGCTACAAATAATAAAGAATTTACTGGCAAAAGCTCGTTGACTTCGTTCTGTGCCGAAAGCAGTGAAAAAAAAATAAGCTGAAGCACCATATTTCACGAACTGAAGGGTGTTGTGAAAGCGAAGATCGCTCAGAATAATTCGCAGGTTTCTGAAGGAGGAATTACAGTGAAACCAGGTCAAGATTCCATTCATGAATTGATTATTTGAAAAGTGAACCCGTTTGTCGCCTCTGTAACTTGAAACCGGTATCAAATTGCATTCAAAGGATCGATGAATTTTTGACTGCAACTTTGTAGCATACGATGAGATGGAAAATATTTCAATGGATGAAATTTCTATTTTGGCATTCTTCAAATTCAAGAAAACTGAGCCGGCAGAAATTTCAAAACGAACTCGCGTGTGTATTCACTGCTCATTTCGCAAGCAAAAATGCAGACTGAAATCAACAACAACTAACGGATGGCGGCATTTTGGCCAATCGGAACAGCGCAAATCATCCATATTCTTTTCGAGATCCAATCAGAAAAAAGCCCAGATTCTGGCTTTTTTACATTTGATCCGACAAAGAAATGTATCATGCCCTCTTCCCGTGAGAGACATAAAGGGATAATAGGGACAGGGCATGATCTCAGGCTATACAAGACGCGGGTGGCTATGCGATTTCCCGTCAAAATAACCTCCAGTTACATTTGGGTTGCCATACCTGTTGATTGAGTTATTTTACCTTGGTATGCCTGTGGTGCGGACGGACGGTCGGTCGGTGTACGGTCACGTGATTACCAAATTTTCTCGGATGGGTAGTTTCCCACATTTTCTTACCCATGGTGCTCCGCTGCGCGCACTTCGCGCGAGAGCTCCGCTAATATATAGATTTAGCCAGGGCTAAAAGCGAAGCTGCCATTAATAAATTTATAATTTAAATCAAACAATAAACTTGTAATCAACAAATCAGCTAACTTAAGAGCACATGCGTCTTTTGAGGGAAAGGCTAAGTTATTTTAGAGTGAAACATCTTACATCGAGTTTATAGCCTTATATGTACACCCAAAAAAATAAATAGCAAACAACTTCGATCACATTCAAGAGCCATAATGGCTCTTGATCACAGTAGATTAGGCCTCGAAAACAAATTCTTGCCAGCAAATCTGGGGGTGTGTAAACCAACCTTTTATACTTTTTATACTTCAAATCTGAGGTCAAACAGTACTATTTATCATACAGACTACGGGTAGAATGCGGTATTTCACAATTTTTCAAGACAAATTGCACTCAGTCAATGTCCAGGACGATCCGTTCGTGGGATTTTAGCGAAACCGTTCAAAAAATTCCCAAACTCACCCATACGGCCAGCCGGTTCTCATTACTAACTTGCGAGCTGTCAGTGTGGTCAAGTGTTTGAATGAACTTTAATAGAGTTACGCTTCAACATAATAAGGAATTATTATTTTTTGTTATTTTATGGTTTCAATTATAACGATGTGTAATCTTATAAAGCTTTTGATACGCGCGATATTTTTAAATATTTCTGCAAGCGATGTTCATGAACGATGAAAACAAACGCCACGGACAAGCGATTAAAATTGCAAGAGAGACTACTAACAATCAATGAAAGAAATATAATTCGGTGAAATATTTACAGAGACAACAATTTTCATTCACGAAGGCAAGTATTAAGGTGTCCCTGAAAATCCTTAAGTTAATTATGTTTTACTTTCAGCCGGCCTCCCGGCGTTTGCTTTTTTCAAAGATGAACCCCTCGAAGCAAGAAAATCGCTCAAAGTTTTCTTTCTACAGCCAAATTTATAACTAAATATTCTTCGGAACGTTTTCTTTCTATTTGCGGTGAGAAAATATATCTGAAGGCCTTTTAAAGTTCTGTAAGCTTATATCAAACCTAATACTAGGTCAGATCATTGACTCAAATCTTACAAACGTGCATAAACTTCCTGCATAAACTGTGCTCGACTCCATGAAATTAGATATAACAAAAACAAACATCAGATACAATAATTATTCAGGCTTACCTTTCAAGATTCAGTTCCTGAAAGATATCAAGGAGGGCCACAGTTGCTTGAGACTTTTAAACCCTCTTACGCATTAAGCAAGGTGAAAAACGAAAACGATGCCATCCGAAATCGGATTACCCAGTTTTGACAAGCGACTCATTTCTCAAGCAAAAGCCCAATAAACAAACTAGCCATGAATAACAGAAGGCTCTTGATAGCAGCTGTATTTCATTTTGTACATCCAGTGGAAAAAGACAGTTAAAAACATCACAAGTTGACACAAAACTCTGTCAGCTTCAGCTGTCAAAGTAAACAACTTTCAAGATGCTGCATAAATTTTCCGCATGAACTCACCTGTCAAATTTTGACCAATCAGAGCATAAAAATTGGACGTGGAGCGTGACCAGCGCGTGATCGTGGTAAGAAAAGGTCTTCCCCGCCTGTATTTTTAAAAAACTGGCTGAATTTTTGCGTCCGAGGTCAGTTTGAAATTAAAATCCTAATAGTGTGGGGCCATAGTGACATAAACACAACATGTTTCATATGAATCATAAAAAACAATAAACTTTAGCCTGCGATCATTTGAAACTGATAATATGTCAGAGAAAAATAATTAATCGACCTGGATGGGTCGACACTTGAGCCCGCGGTACGGTCAGGTCATACTGGTCAGCGGATACCCTGTTTTGATAGCTGTCAATTGGTCACAACATTGATGTGCCATAGCAATTAGTTTTCTCTGCCGTTTTCTCAAGGCCTCCCAAACTAGCTAGGAAGTGTGAGTAAATATCGGTTTCCCTGTGGTGCGGACGGACGGTCGGGCGTACGGTCACTTGATTACCAAATTTTTTCGGGTGGGTAGATTACCACATTTCCTTAGCTATGGGGCTCCGTCCACGCGCGCGCTTTGCGCGCGGCTGGAGCTCCGCTAAAATTGAACGTTAGCTTGCCGGGGGGTGAGAACTAATGGGAGTAGGTGCATAATAGTGCAAAATAGTGTCTAAAACATAGTTCCATTTTGCCAAAAAAAAAGAAGACCAGTTTTCCATGCACGCATGTAAAGTTACCAGTACATACAGAGGTCAAGATAATTAACCTTATTCTTGCAGAGGTCTGTCTGGCAACAAAATTAAACAGCTTCCACCTGGAATATTTTCCAATCTATCTGAGCTACAAACCTTGTAAGTTTGTGTGTTTTTGTATTGTCTGCTGTCTATTATCAAGACTACAAAACTAGTATGCGCAAACAGCCACGTATATAAGTTTCCGTACGTGGAAGCTTCACTTCGCGGCTAGCTAGCTACACCAGCAGTGCAACACGGACAGATGTAGGTAGTAAACCTTACAAAGTCTGTTCTTCTATTATTTACCAATTACGAATAACAAGAGTAGAAATATTACTTTGCTAAGCCTCAAATTAAGCGAAATAGCACAGTTAAACTTTTAGTTGCTTTTAGTTCCTTCTACTCGGCCACATGTAAAATACCCTTCTTGGTTGCTGTTGAAATATTAGGCTGATTTAGCAACAGAACGGGAACGTCATTTGACGACGGGAAAGCGCGGGGAAAGGACTAAATTCGACTTCCGGTGCGCAATTTACAGCTCTACCATTAGTCAAGCCAGTTGTTTGATTTGCGCGCGCAGTCGTCAATTGACGTTCGCGTTCTGTTGTTAAATCAGCCTATTAGAATATTGGAGCAGGAGACTAGAAAGTGCTCATGAACCCTGTTAGTGGTAAATATAGTTTGAAAACAAGTATAAACGTCTTTTACACTCCACACCGATAAAACAGATTAAGACTAACAGAAAAATATCATTGGAGATGAATTTTAACAAGTATTTTGATGGCGTTTCAACCTAAGGGATGATGACTTAATTTTAGCCGATGCAAACGTGTAGGTCGCTCGTGTGATTACTTCTACTGGCTACAACAAAACCAAAGAAAATATTGGTGACTGCAATATTAATTTACAATAAAAATTACCAAGAAAATGGGATACATGTGAGACTTTTGCGAACTGACCCTACGTGCCTAAATCGACTAACACCAGTCCATGTTTAATGAATAGATAATTGTACCCCATAAGTCCAATAACTTCCAACATCCCCACCTGTTTTAACTTGAAAGTCAGCTGCTCTGTTTCCTGTCCACATCGAAAAGGTTTTAACAAAGGGTAAGGTCTACACGTAACAGATTTAAACAAAGGAGATGCTTTGGAGCGGTATCAACAGTTTTTTTTTCGAAACGAATTAAAGAAGTTAAAAACTGGTCGAACTTATTGTAGTTTGAATAACAGCGGACGACCGCATTATGTCGTCTTTACTTGAGGGTTTACGACATTGCACATCGCGCGCAATTTGTTCAAACTGTAACCGGCAGCCGCCGGGCACTTTGGATTTATTTTACCAAACTACAATGAATCAGTTATAATATCTTGCCATTTTTCTTGTGAAAACCTCCTTGTACAAAGCAAATTCTTGAATTTGTGTCTACTTTCCAGAAAATAAAAAAAGGATATTAATAAAGGCAACCCTGCCCCTGCTGTCCTTAATACTTTCTGTACAATGTAAACTTCATTATCATCCTTACTGTAAACCATAGGAAATACGAAAAGACCACCTAAATCATGTCGTAGCTTTGGAAAGGAAAAGCGTGCCCAGCAACGGTTCCATCGCTACACCAGCTTATGCACTTTAGGTATCAGATTCCAACCAGGCAATATATAATCATCCAGATTGGCCCCTAAATTAAAGCTAAGGAAATCTTCTCTTGTTAAATGCCGCTTGAACTTTCTAAGTAAAACAAAAAAGAAAGCCTGCATGTTCTCCTTCACTAAATTTACATCCTCTACAGTTTCAAACCTTTGATAAAAATCAGTGGTTAAGTGTCTGTAATACTTTTTGTGCCCTGACTTTGTATTCAAAGACCAACCAGGCTTTTTATCGTTCTCTCGTAACACACAATTGTCATCCCTAGACTATTTTCACTTAATAATTAATTGATGCATCGTGAAACTACTAGTAAAATACCTCTCCGTGCTTAGGGACGCATCACTGCACTGCAGCCTCCCCTTAGAAATGTAATACACCACTTGGCTTTGATTTCACTGCGTCACAGCTCCGACCGCCGAGACGACTTATCAAGGTTCGCCCACCCTCCTCTCCTGGTGTTGGTTGACAACTCCTCACATCTCGCGATCTATTCTTGCCCCCTACCTCTTTCCGCAACTATCCGCGGATCTCTCTCCCATAACTTAGTTTTACGGTGTGTTAAGTGGTAAACAGTGAGGATGTAGTACTATGTTGAGCATTTAGCAGGCAGGAAGATTGAAAACTTAACACTTAACACATCATGAAACTAAGTTATGGGAGAGAGATCCGCCCCTTGCCATGCGCTGGATAGTCTTGAGAAGCACAGAGAACTCCTTTGCAATTTGGGTCTAACCGCATCGCCTATTTTTATAGCCCCATGAGTGGTCTTTTATGAGCAGAGGGGGAGAGGGCATTAGATCCTCCTTCCAATTCATCCAAAATGGCTGCGTAATAATCCGCCTTTTCGTGGGTAGATGACATGGCTGCTCGAACCAGGGCCTCGACGTAAGCAGAAGTCTCCTAAGGTCATACAAGACACGAAACGCGTGGTTGAACGGGTAACTAAAGCTTAGAACGAGCAAAATGCACCAGAACCTCGAAATTAACTGATTAGCAGCCGCGGGTTGTGCCGCCGGTCCTGCGAGAGGTTCTGCTGGAGGGTCTGGGTTAGCAGGCGGTTCTGTCAAAACCGGTGGCAAAAGTGGTAATTCTCCCGCTGTTTCCACCATGTAGTCGTGGAAAGACGGTTTGACGTCAGCTGAAAGTGCGAGGAATCGAAGGTGGGCGGGTTTTGGTTGACAAGCCGATACAAGCGAACCTGGATAAGTCGTCTCGGCGGTCGGAGCTGTGACCCAATGAAATCAAAGCTACTTGGTGTATTCTAATTATAAGGAAAGCCTGCAGTGCACTGTTGCATCCCTAAGCACGGCGGAGTATTTTACTGGTCGCTTCACGATGCGTTAATTAATTATCCAGTGAGAATATTGCAATAAAGGAAGTTCTGTTTGTTGCTGCGCCTCTCTTTGTCTCTCTCTTGCACCAGTAATACCATATCTTCTAGATACAAGGCCATTCCTGCAATTTAGTATCTCGCGTTGTTCCAAAAAAGCCTCTCTTGATGTGAATTTATGTAGATTAGTCGAGTCCTCACGGCACTCCCTCTGGAAAGCCATACTATCTTCATCCTCCCTTGCCTTGGTTATTTTTGCTATATAGTCCTCTTCTTGCAACATATCCCGTTCCGTGACAAGCCTCGTAAAAAGCCTCAAAGTCTCTAGTCTCAGACACAGTCACCAGGCTGCCCCTCACGTGCCTCTTCATTCTTTGCTTCGATAAATAAACTCTACCTCTAAGACTAAGACTCCTCCATTGCTTGTATTCCGCTGTTGATAATCTTGTGCTAGTCCCAACAACAGTTCCTACTATCGGTCTTACCGTCTTCACCTCATCCACATACCATTTTTCTTTCTCCTGTAACTCCAACCTCTGCCCTTCATCCTTGCACCGAAGAAAGAAGAAATTTTAACCCTTTTTGATCAAATTATTTAAGGTTTAAACTTTATATAAACTTTATGCAGTGTAAAATAATTATAATTTACTTTTACCGGTATCACTTGTAATAAAAATAATAATAATAATAATTGCCCCCGCAGGGATTTCGCCCAGAAGACGAAATCCCGAGGAGGCACTCTAGTAACTCGCGCGTATATTAAGGAAAGTACTTACAGTTGAAATATACAGTCATACAGTCAATATTGGAAAAAATCTCGATTTGCTTGAACAGGGGCCGCGAGGAATAGGTAGGTAATGATGACGTTTCTATTCTTTGCGCCCGCAAGTACGAAATGGTTAGGATGACGTAAAGACGGAACATCCCCAAGAGACCGCTTAGGTAGATTGTGTGACATTTTTTGTGCAGTCATACTTCGACACTCTTTTGCGTTACGTGTCATCAGTGACATTCTGTGGAACAGTTGTTTCAGTGAAAGTTACGGACCAAAATTTTAACGACACTCGTTAAGCGCAGTAGAAGTTATAAGGTGCGTATAACTGTGTATATATAAACACTTGGAGAGTTTGACAGACACGGGTTCACAAATCTTTCATTGGAAACCTTGCCAGACACGTTTTCTCTCTCTTTGACGGGAATAAGACTCAACCCCAAACAAGCAAGACGAGTGAACAACGGCTACCTTCTCACTAGCAGAATGATGGACGATTACTGAAATTCGCCGACAATCAAATTCTGTGCTGACTTATTCCCTGCTCACAGATGTCCTTCCGCTATAAAGTTTAAAATAAGACTAGAATGCGCGAGTGTGAATTGATCAAATGTCCTTTTAATTTCTAAGGCTTCTTTTCCGGCAAATAAAATGAACTGAATGTAAAAACTGAAAGAGAAATAGCAAAAAATTCAACTTCTAATTAAATCTTTTCTTATGGTTTAGAATAAACTATTCTCGAAACTGAGAATATTTTAATCAAAGCTGTGTAAGTCGACCTGAAACTGTGCATGGAACCTTGCGTTTCCTGTACCAGAAGGCAGGAAACAATTCAAGTAGGTGCATGCAAAATAGTTTTTATACCATAGCTCCAACGAGAAACAAAAAAACGAATATAATAAAAAACAAGGATTAGGTGGTCTTTCGCTGATAATTCTTACTTAACCTTAACCTTATTCTTGCAGGTGGCTGTACAAAAACCAAATTGAACAGCTTCCATTTGGGATATTTTCCAATCTATTTAAGCTACAGAAGTTGTAAGTTTGTATTTTTTAAATTGTCTGTTGCTTATTATCGAGATTACAATCCGGCTATTATATTACGCAAGCAACCAAGCAAGCAACCTTCGGAACTGCTGGGATTTTGATCTTTAAAGTTTCTATAAAGGCTTTGGAAAAATCCATTTTATAGTTTTAAACTTAAATAATCAATAAAACAGTGGAAACCATGGACTTGTGCATACTACTTAAATATATCTTGTTGGTCGTCATGTTAATCTAAAATTATAACCTAGCTTACCAGAGGGTGGGAAACAATGGATGTAGGTGTATGCAAAATAGTGTTTATAGCATAGCTCTAGTTTTGCTTCTTCGAAAAATGACCAGTTTTCCATGCACATATGTTCAGGTACCAGTACTTACAGAAGTGAGTATTACAGCAACGAGAAACAATAGGAGCTAAAATAAACAAGCATAAGGCCATCTTTCATTGATAATTCTTTCTTAACCTTAACCTTGTTCTTGCAGGTTTCTGTACATTATTTCATGAATCACACATTTTCTTTTGTTATTCAACATCCTTTATTTAACTTACATACTTCATGAATATTTAACTAACTGAAAGTCCGGGGAGGGCTTGATAATGTAGCAGGGAAGAGCGGGGCTGTTGAATTGAATAAATTGCTAATTATAAATGCAAGGACAATATCTATATAAATACCCGGTATTTATCTGTATATTGCCCTGCTGCCCTGGGCAATATACAAATAAATCCCTTCCATTTATAATGAGCAATTAAAGTAAATCATACACGTCCTTTGACCCCGCCAAACATTCTGAGAAAATTTCTCCCTTTAACACAAATATAGAAATTTATTCTGCAACTAACCGCTGTAAACCACAACACATCTGGTACAGGGTATTAGGAGGAAACACGCTTCCAGGTTCTTTCTTCTTCCTAATTTCCAAAACAAACTTCCCAAGCCAGTAGTCAAGTTGCTCATTAGCGTCTTTCTTAATGTCAGGATTGACTTCGTAGTATTTCTCTTTGCTGCTATTCTTTTTAACTTTTACATTGCGTTCGACGGCCCATTCCTCCCAGCAACGTACCGGCCATGAAGTATTAACTTTCGTGTTTGCCGGTATTCTGGACTCTCTTCTCTTCTCGACTTCGTTATCACAAACAACAACGATATTACGCCTAGGATTTTCTTTCTTTTCGACTTCAACACTATCTCGTTCGCTTACTTCTCTAAAGTCTCCCACTAACTCTTCCAAATTCAACTCAGGGGAAAAAGGCTCCTGAGAGAAAGTATTTTGCGTTAGGAAAATTTCGTCGTCACTATCCATTGCCGCTCTCACAAGTGTACTGGCCCCCCAAAAAATACCAAGACAAAAATAAAAAAAACACAAAAGGTTTGAAATTTGATTGTTGTCGGCTTAGCAAACAAACAATGCGCTATTGTTCTCCGTTTCTCACCTAAGTGAGAACAAGTGGTTTGAACAAATTATGACCCGTGAAACGCCCTTTCTCGATGCTGTGTGAAAACCTTTACAATACTTACAATGAAATACGTCATTGTCTGCGGTCGGATCAAAAAATGACAAACAAACAGATGTCAAAAACAAGTGGCCAATTATTGCCCTGTGAAAGACGACCTTTATGTAACCTATACCTCATGAATAATATCATGAAATAAGTTAGATAAACCCCTCGAACGTCGGTATTAATCCATATACATCCCTCGGGCCTACGGCCCTCGGGATGTATATGGCTTAATACCTCCGTTCTCGGGCTTTATCTCTTACATAACCAAATTGAACAGCTTCCATTTGGGATAATCTCCAATCTATTTAAACTACAGAAGTTGTAAGTTTGTATTTTTTTTATTGTCAGTTGCTTATTATCGAGATTACAACCACCATATTAGGCAAGCAATCATGTATACATGTATAAGAGTCCGTAAAGGGAACCTACACGGCTTATCATACAAGGCACATAAGGCGGGAGAGTTAACAGAAAAGTGCCAAGCACAGATGTATCTGATACGCATTTAAAAAATGCTTCCGTCTATTCCCAAGTCTTTCACCAGTTAATTTTAAAGACTAGAAAAGAAGGCACTCTTTAGTCACGCAGCACAGATCAAGATTTAAGTAGGGGTACCTTCCGGCAAGTGCCAACGAGGCGAGTTGGTTTAAATTTGTCTTTTGTGGAATGTGCCTTTTCAGATCTTCGCTATATATCTTTTTTTTTCATAATTTTAGAGGCTTAAAATGGCACCCAACTTCAAAACAACAACTTTGGCAGACTCTAGGCTTTCACTTTGTTGGTAAATATGAGCAAGTTACGACTTATGTTTCATGGAAAATTCCATTGTATCAAAACTATAAACGTTAGAAGGAAAAATATAGTTTAAATGAGGCCTTTGACTGCTGAAATTAAAAATAATAATTAAATTCCGAGCAACAGCGTCATCAGGGATAAGAAAAATATTTCGCGTAGTAATATACATAAGAAAAAATTGGTGTAAAGTAAAATGTGTGAAAAGCGCAAGAATGGGGCGGAATAATGTATCAGAGGTATAAAAATATAAACTTGAATCAAATACAAAGATCTAATGAGCGAGTCTCACAGGACAAAGATTCGCTTGAAAGGTATAATGATAGTCTTCAAAACAAAAGGTCTGCAAGTTCGTTGTATTCCTCACGGGAGTTTTGGGCTGTCTCAATGTAAATCGAACAGCAAAAAAACATGTTGGTTGACAAAATCTAAAGACATGACTAAATTCTAAAAAAAGGTCCTCAAATACGTTGTATTCCTCACGGGAGGTGAGGACTGGCTCAGTGTAAATCGACCTGCGAAGAACACGCTGGTTCTGATATAAGTTTTGAGAATATAACCCTATGCCTTGATCAACTACCCCTTAAAATCCAATTCACAAAAGGAAAAGAGAACACGGAAAACGCTGGTTCTGAGTCGAGAAGCGAACACGCTACCGCACTGTAAATGGAGCTGCAAAGAACAAGCTGGTTCTGACAAAAATTTGAGCGTAAAACCCCATTCCTTGATCAGCTGCTCCTTTAAACGCAATTTATAAAGCAGACCAGAGCACTAATAGCCCTTTCAAACGAGAAATAGTATTAAAGCTTGCTCACCTGTTAGGGCCTCTTGAACAGACAACAAACAGCTGCACACTGAATCACCCAATTTTGGACCACGGGTTGAAAATACAAGACCATGACGTCACTACTCAAATATGGGGTCTTACTTACACCCAAATATGGTCAAAAATGCAAATTTTAGAAGCCTGTTCGCAGAATTTGAGAGGTTTTGCCTACATCGTGCGGGATTCTAAATCTGCCGCCGAGGCAACCTCGCTTCTTAGCTCGGTTGCCTCGTTGGCAATAAGTAGCCTAATTTTCTATGTAGTATGGCTATGTCAATCTATTTTCATTCGAGGCAGTGGATCAGATAATTAACTT
>BOPM01000679.1:47406-49906 GCA_022179025.1 Porites australiensis | reverse complement strand
TTTTGCTTTCTTTTCTCTCTTTTTGAATACGCTCTTGAACGACACTTTCCATCCCTTACTCGGAATACTCGGTCTCCCTTTTTACATACCTCCTCTCGCTCGTTTGAGTCCATGTTTTCATTCACGGGAAAAGACTAATGTTACGGAAGGTAGCACATGGTACGTGAGAATTGTCTCTAGACAGAATCCATTGTTTCAAGAACACCGGTACTTAACCCACATATCAAGAGTAAACGCCTTTTTCCTGTCTTCACACATTTGCCTCTTAAATGGTTAGGAGAAATTATTTTATATCAAGCACTGTGTGATCACGTCCTTTATTCTCATAACCTATGTGATGACAAGGAATTTTACTTGACAAATTTCTAGTCTGCTACAGGAAAATCGACGGCGAGATATTAACGATTCCGTTATAGCTGAAAACCACATGGATCGGCGCTTTACGTTTCCACAGAAATGTTGTTTATGCACTGGAAAGTTGAAAACTTTTAGCGCAATTCAAAAGCACGCGGAACGAAAACACACGGTAGAAGGTGATCGAGCCTTAAATGTGGTGTTTTTGGACAACGAGGAGAACGAGGCTTCAGTGCCCGACATTGGATTTCTGAGCAGGAGATCGCAAGATTTTAAAATAGGATATTTATCGTGGCTGGCAGGGATTACGGAGCAGATAAACGCTTCCCTTAATCCTCGTTTTCGTGGTAAGTGGCGAATTTAAATGGCACAAAGCCTAATACCACCTAAGCATTTTGGATCGCTTTTAATTTAGATCTACGCACTTGAATATTCCTCGTTAAAAAGCCACCTAAGGTACTACCCAATCATCTTTTCAGTTGCGCGTACAGTCTTTACCCTCAAACTTTGCTATTTTCTTTAGCATCTATTTTCTCAGTTTAGTAGCAAAGTACTTTGCGCGTCAGTTAGCTGATTCTCTCACTGGTACGAACGCGCGGTACTCGAGTTTTGCTCGTCATACAATGATCCAAGCTACGGGAGAAGAGCGTTGCGTGACGAAACAGAACGACTGTGTGCGAATGAATGAATAAAATCTTTATTTTACTTAGAATGTCAGATGATCTCAGAAAGTTTAAACTTACACTTCTCCTGTCAAAAAAATGTGCTGAAGACCCAATTTAATTGTAGCTGGTTTTATATACTTTCATTTCTAGGTGTCTGGGTGACTTTACAATTCCCACAAGTTCCTGAAAGGTACTTTGGGCACTTAGCTTGTCAAATGGGATGCAGAGCGCATAGCAAGAGTCAGGTACCTCACAAGAAGCCTCCATTTTACTGCCCATCAACAAGGCGAGTTTCCTATAAAGTGTATAGCCTCACTTCATTTAAACTAAATGATACGGCCTGGTACAGTGACCTACAGGAAGTGGAGAAAAGATCTGACCTTAGCCCTCAGGAGGAGCTCCAGGCTGCCAAGAACCGTAGTTTTTGGAGCACTGTCAGAAATGAGGAGTCGTCAGGGGATCTATTAACCAAACGTCTTGTCGAAAGCAGAGAGATTTAAGATCTAAGAAAATTTAAGATTTGCAAACTTTCTAAGTTTAGGAAAACACGTAGAAACCTCCGCGACAGTTGCTTTTGAATAGCGTGATAACCATGCTGAAATAGTTGCTAAGTGATGTAATGGTCTAGAACTGGAAACGTAAAGGATCATGGGATTGTAAAACACGTGCGAGATTGAAGAAGACAATAATGTCTGTAGAAAGTTGTTCCTGTTGATGTGACTAAACCGAAGAAAAGGAACTGGATTGTCATATTGTGTGAGCTAATTGGAGTCAGGTAGTTATATGATGTCTCGTGTTGGTATCTTAGCGTTCACGGAATCGAACATGGTGACCCGCAACGTCATTTGACCGTTACGAGTGTTGTTTTCCTCGATTTGCCACTGTTGCCTATTGAAAATGAAGACGAAACAAATAGACCAGCTGATGAGAGCTCGTACTGGATTAAGAGGCTGGATGACAAGAGATTTCGACGCTGTTAGAAACATTATTGAATCCCACTCACCTGAAGTTGAGAGAGTGAAAGAAAAGCTCGAGTCAACTGTTACAAGATTGCAGAAGGCCGAAGATTTGCAGGTGGAGATTGAAAAGCTCTTGAACGACGACGATGAAGTACAGGCTGAAGTGGACGCTCAAGGTTCTTGGTTCGATATGGTCAGAGAACGTATTCATAAGGTGAAATCGTGGTTAAAAAATCGGCAATAGCAAAATTCGAGTGAGAAAGCAGAGAAAGTTGATCCCGCCACTTCAACTCCGAAGAATACGTCATGTACCCCCAGAATGAATTACCGAAGACCGATCTGAGAAAATTGTCGGGTGACGTTTTGGATTGGCCTGAATTCTGGGACATTTTTAGGGCAGCTGTGCATGATAACATTGATATACCTCCCGTGCAGAAGTTTGTTTACCTAAAATCATTACTGACCGGTGAAGCAGCTGGATATGTTGCTAACTTTAAAACAGAAGAAGCCAACTACGATGCC
>BOPM01000679.1:20202-40202 GCA_022179025.1 Porites australiensis | reverse complement strand
GAACAGTTTTTTTACAGTCTTTTCAATATTGATCAAACATTCAGGCAATGGCTTTAAAGTGGATTTCTCTTCCCTGAAATATCTGGGGAGTTGTTTCTCTTCCATTTTTTACCTGCACAGAGCAGTGTTATTTGTCAAACTTCCTTGCTTGACCTGTACAGAGGTTAATTTTGCTTTTTTAGTCTTCTCTGCCTCTTTGAAATGTAAGCTTGACAAAGATATCATATTATTCACTAAAGTGTAAGTTGAAAAGAGCATAAAACACTAACGTTGGAAGACAATGGTATCTATGGGAAGGTGTAGTCATTTTTGAAAATAGAACAACAATTTTTTTATACCAAAACAATGCAACTTCTTCATGCAACTTCTTCATGCAACTTTAGTAAAACCACAAAAGCAAATTTTACCTTATATAGACACTAACTAAACAGACATGCTATTTAAATCTATTAAATAATGTTTTTACCTGTTAAAGGAAATTGAAAAGCCTATATGAATTTTATATGTATTTCAATGATTTTGTGCTTAATTTGTGACAAGTTAATGTCAGTTAACAAATTAGTAGCTACTTTTACAAGCAAACAATCAGTTTGTGCTCAACAAAACAGCTTTCAAATCTGTTCAACATTTGCTGAAAGTAGGGCATAAAGATTAAAATGATACAGTTTAATGAACACTCACTGGTCTACTCTGTGATTGGCTAATATCTTTTAATACATATGGTGGCTCCTCAAAGAGCCGTTTGTTTTTTTGTCACCCGCAGTCAGTGCAATGTCAAACTCCCTGGTTTGACCTACAGGATTTTTGTTTTTTCATTCGGTTCTTCGTTTGAATTTTAGCTGGACATTAATGCCATGTCTTTTGCCTGAAAACTTAAAAAAGAGCAAACAACAGTATTTTTGAGACAATAACTTATGTGAAGGCGTTGTCTTGAGCAAAATTAAAAAAAGTTAGAATTCCGTCTCATTCTTCTTATTATAAGCATCTTATTGAAAGCTTTGAAACAATTAATTCGGTCAAAACTGGGTTTCATCTCCTCCGCAGTTTGGGCGTGCCGCCTGTAAACCTTAAGAGGGAGAGGAAACCCTTACAATAATATTGTCAAAAGAGTTTCCATTCTTATAACAACTATCTTATTGAAGGCTTTGAAAAAAATTAATTCAGCGAAAACTGGGTTCCATCACCTCTGCAGTTTGGGCGTGCCGCCTGTAAACCTTAAGAGGGACAGAAAACAGTTACAATAATATTGTCAAAACAGTTTTCATTCGTATAACAACTATCTTCATGAAACCTTTCAAAAATTAATTCAGCAAAAACTGGGTTCCATCACCTCCGCAGTTTGGGCGTTCCCCCTGTAAACCTTTAGACGGGGAGGAAACCCTTACAATAATATTGTAAAGAGAGTTTTCATTCTTATAACAACTATCTTATTGAAACCTTTCAAAAAATGAATTCAGCAAAAACTGGGTTCCATCACCTCCGCAGTTTGGGCGTGCCGCCTGTAAACCTTAAGACGGAGAGGAAACCCATACAATAATATTGTCAAAAGCATTTTCATGACACTAATAAAAAATATCTTATTGAAAGCTTTGAAACAATTCAGGGAAAACTGGGTTCCATCACCTCCGCAGTTTGGGCGTGCCGCCTATAAACCTAAAGAGGGAGAGGAAACCCTTACAATAATATTGTCAAGAGCATTTCCATTCTAATAACAAGTATCTTATTAAAAGATTTGAAAAAATTAATTCAGAACAATAATATTGTCAAAATCAGTTTCATTCACAGATTAAGAACAGTATCTCGTGGAAAATTCAGTTAAAATAGGCAGATAATCTACAATGGTCATATTTATACGGATTACATATTTCCATTGTGTAAAACGATAAAAAGTCTCTGGTGATGACTCCCCATATGCATGTCGTGAAAACTCCAATAAAAGTGAGGAATTCCATTGTCTGCAGGGTTGTCTATGAAGTCAACACTGCCAAGATCACACCAATGCCACAACTAGCACAACCTTCCCCAAATAATGGCTGTTTGGGCATTCCAAACCGCTGAATTGAAAAGGTGATATTCCATTGGGTTTCTGATACAGCCTTCAGCAGATTGTCAGCCAATTCAATGGTGTTGGTAGGAGGATTCTGTTTTAAGCCATCATCATAGAATGCTTGCTGCTGTGCCATATTTAGGCAAAGGAGACCACAGTGGTTGCCATTTACGTGGATCGGAGTAAGGGTCCATTCAACATTACCAGGATCCATTCTTGAAAGATAGGGCTTCAACTTTGTAGAAATTGCACATTTCTGGTTAAAGCCCAGGTTTGCGTAAATGACGGTAGATACAAGGAATGGGAATTTTTTTCGCATGGGTTCCTCACTGTACCTCAAACATGCAGCGTCAATCAAAAAGCCATTAATGTACCTCTCAGCAGCTAAGGTTCAAAGGTCTTCAGCATCAACCATCACATCACCAGTTCTAAGAATTTCTTCTTGAGGTTCACATGTCAAAAAGCAATGCCCTAATTTCATTAATCTGCTGAGGGGTTAATGTGGTGCTTGTATTTTTCATCCAATATTCCTCTTCTTGGACTCTAAACTTAATGGAGGAAGCTTTTGATGCTTTCATCCAAATGTCTAGAGCTCTGCTGTCAAAGACCCCAAGATCTCCAAACTTGACTGCAGTGTCGAAATCCTCATCATCACTGTCTTCTCCAGTTGCCGCACCCATCAGTCTATAACCTTAGTGATTGCTGATTCTGAAGGCCTGACTGGGGACAGCAGAGGATTGTTAAGACACCCAGGATCAACAACCAGCTCGATGTCACCATCTGGAATTTGAATTACATACGGAAGATTAAGGGTAGCAAGTTGGCCTCGGGAACAATCATTTGCAGCACAAATTCGTAAATCATGAATAAACAAAGGTTATGATGGTTGAGGAACGAAGGCAGTTTTAGTATCCACTGTGACACTGGACGAAGGGCTGCAACTGAAATTTGAAGGGCTAGTGGCGGGGCTTGATGAGAGGCTTGTGGAAGAGCTGCTGACTGGGCCAGTGTTGCTGGAAGCTGGGCGGCCAGCTGGAATGGCTTGTGGACTTTGTGGCTGTTCCAGCAAGAAAGTAAAACTGGTAAAACTGTAGGAAAGAGCTGCTCCCACAGTGCATGATCATACTGATAGATAGTAAACAGTCGGGTGATATTAACACTCGTTTTAAACCTTTGTCAAATTCATAAGAAAGAGCATCCTTGCCAAACATTTTTTTGAACAAGTCGTTCATGGTGAAAATCCAGGCCATGTTATCTTTTGACCATGCCACTTCTTTTTTTCTGGACCACCCGCAGTATAAAAATACAAAAAAGATAAAAAATAATTGTATAAAAATACAAGTAGTCAGCTTCGAGCCAAGACATGCATAATAAAAACAAAAGGCCTTATTATCATATCCGGAGAGTATTCGGTGGCTAATGAAGCATTACAAGTTTCACGTGTGGTGCACTATAATTCACGGTGGTATGAAAATCTGGACAATAGAAAATGTTTGCAAGGAACACGCATTGTCAAAATAACGAGTGACCAAGGGCTCTCAAAAAGATAGCGCAAACCCTCCCGTTTTGGCGTCGATTGTTTATACCCTTAGAGTATATCAACAAACTTCAAAGTCTGACGGAAAGTACTATGGGGAACAATAGAGCCCTCAAGAAATTTTAAAGGAAATTCATCGACGGATATGAAAATAAATGCATAAATTAGCGATCTACTTCATTTTTGCAGAAATACTGAAAATAGTGCATTTACGATAAGTAGCAAAACAAGAGATCAAACGAACCCATCAATTGTAATACGGAGGCTTGAAGGCTTGAAAGGTTAAGCAGCTTTTTTTCTAATGTAGTGAGGAGAAAATTGTAAGCATTTTGTTGAGTCGTTATTTTCAAGGATTGATTTCAATGTTCTAAAAAATCCAAAAACAGACCCTTGAAAAAACAGACGCACTTTACTCGAAAATGCTCTTACAGAAATCAATCAAACTTGGCCAAAGTGTTGCCCATAATGGGCAGTATTCATACCTTCAACCGATCTTTTTAAAGAGTTCGTCACTCTCTGCAAACACAAAATAACGAAAATTGGCCATGGCAACGTAACGTTGCTAGGGACGCTCCGATCTTCAAAAACCCTACAGCATAACAAACGTGAATCTATTGCTACTTTGCATGTAACCTTGATATTTCGAGAAAATCACGTCTTAGGGGAGTTCTTCAAGGTTAGAAATTGGTACTCAGGCAGTTGAAAAACGGTATCGAGCCACCTTAAGTACGCGAGCAAGAAACCCACACGTATTTTCTGGTTTTACAATCAATGGCAACCACGGTATACGTCTTTACAATCAACACTGAAGGATGAGATTGATGAGATTGTATTTTTCCAAGGTTTACCCCCTATGAGTGAGAATTTAGAAGAAATCAACCCCAAGTTTAACAATGTGTTAGTCTTTGATGATGGCACAGGCTACAGACAGCCCCGTACTATCCTCATTATTTATCCAAAGCCGTCATCGCAATGCGAGCGTCATTTTGTTATTACAAAATGTTTCCAAAAGGGAAAATTCAATACCGACATCAGCTGCAACGCTCAGTACATAACACTTTTCCGTAGCCCCAGTAATCGAAAACAGATAGATATGGTGGCGGAACGAATTTTTGCCAAAGACAGGCCAAACTTTATGAGTGCCTATGCGAAAGAAACCGAAAGGCCTTATAAGTGTCTGCTGATAGACAATCAGCCCAAGACTCCAGCAGAGAAACAAGTGCTGGCAAACGTGTTCGAAAACTGCCAAGCGTATCCCCATATCACTTCAAGTACACAGGCTATCCTAGAGATATCCCGAGATACCCCTGTAACGGGATCCCGATATATAGAGCAGTCAGAGGTTAAACAGCAAAGACCATTTGAATCCACCAAAAAGTCCTACGTAGCTAGAAAACGCAAAGTAGACTTCAAGACACCACCTGCCAAGAGGAAACGTAAAGTCAACACAAAACCTGTGAAAAACAAACGTACTGACTAGAGACAACCCAACATCTATAAACCTAAGTGGATGACATCACAGTGGAGAGAAAGTTTCGAGGAGGACGAGTTCAGCTCTGAGGAGGACACGCTTAATGGCAGAACTCAATCAGGCTTTAGCTTTGAAGAAGAATTAAACTCTATTGCTAAAAGAAGCAATGGATTTGGTCCAAAGATTGTGCATGAATAATCGTATCTCCTTCTAGTTCATCTGTTAATTCACCTAAGAAAACGCCTGAAGATATGTAAGGCTGGTCTTCTTTCCATCTGTAAATCACAGAGTCTGTGTCGTAATACAACACTTGTTCCCTTAGTTTTTCTAATTAAGCATACAATTTGAGACGTGCCAAAGCCATTGTAAAACAAGCAATGAACATGTTGGTCTTTCCAGCACCTTCACATGCTTCGTCGTGTTTCATCACATTCACCTCTAAGTTGTCCTGGTTTATGATACGAACATCTTTAACCATCACTGAGTCATCTTGAATGAGTTTTGCCATCTATCTTCATCTTGGATAGATATTGTTTGAACCCTGTGCTCGTTTTCACCGAATTTGCCCCAAAAGCTAGAAAAAGCAATAGAAAAGACATAGGATTAGATATTGAACGTTTGTCATCATAACAAGTAAATTAAATCGTTAAACTTAAATAGTACGAAACAAAATGCACTTACGAGTTCAGCGTAAGCTTCGCGACCTGCTTCCTCCCCGGATTCTTCTCCATGTTTTCTAACTTGATTCCCTCTCGTGCTTCAAAATCTTTAACATGTTGATCTTTTTGTTCTTGTGTAGCACATTCACTAGGCCAACCACTTGCCTCGGTTTTGTATTTTAACCATGTGTTGACATAAGGTGCGAATAATCCTTCCTTCCTTTGGTTCTCGGGAAAATGCCATACGTCATGTATCTTGAGTATTCTATACCCTTTCTCCACTGCCTTCTGTAGTTCCGTTGTGCACCATTCATGATGACCCGCAAGCCTTAGATACGTGTACGACGGTCATCTGAATTGACCGATTGCGCAATATGAAACAAAGGAAGTGTTGACAACATGGTACAGGACCGAAGGTCGGAAACCATGAGAAACCCTTGGAACTTATTACTCGCACGTCATCTTGCTAATTCGTATGACATTTTATTCCGACAGGAGCAATTAACACAATCAAAATATGCTTTTGTCCCCAAACGATAACCGGAACCTCCGTAAATACATCATCGAATACATTTTAAAAATTACAAATGTCTTTTCAAAGAGAGCAACTTCAGAACACTCGGCCACTTTACTTGAATTTATTTACATTGTGTGGGCCGTGCCGAAACGTTTCTTTGTAACTACCACGTAAAATCAAAGTTTCCAGGTGATTAAAAGCAAAAGGACGCGTGTGAGGAGAACGCGAGACCACAAAAATATTGTTTTCGAAATGTAACCGCATTAGCATTCTCCGTGAACGGATCGCAACAGTATTGTTCTAAATAAATATCAAAAAGAAAAAGAAAAGCTTTCTTCCGAATAAACGGTTACGTACTGTGGTTTCCAGTTTCTAGGACGTACTAAAAGTGCCGGAAATGGGAATTTTGCTACGCGTGATTTATTTGTAACGAGAAAACCAATCTTTCACTAATAAATGCCAAAAAATATAGCTGGCGGAGGGTCTCCCAAAAGAAAATCTCCTATTAAAAAACACTCTAAGACACACATATAGATTTTGTAGCTTGTAAACCCCTTAATTTTCCAGTCATTGCGCAAGTGATTTCATAATACCTTGGTGTCTAACTCACAGAATCACGGGTGCGCCACGTAGTGTTTCTTTTGTATGATAAAACTCGCACTTAGGAGTGTAGAACACCATGGCATTACAATAAAACTCGCTTACTCAAGCTAAAACATATTAACCTTTAAATTTCCACTTGGTACGCAAGTGATTTCATAATACTGTGGTGTCTAACTCACAGAATCACGGGCGTGCCACCTAGTGTTTCTGTTGCTTTTGAAATCGCACTTAGGAGTTTAGGACACCATGGAATTACAATAAAACTCGCTTACTCAAGCTAAATCGTATTAACCTTTAAATTTCCACTTGGAGCGCAAGTGATTTCATAATGCCGAGGTGTCTAAACTCACAGAATCACGGGCGCGCCACCTAGTGTTTCTGTTGCATGATAAAACTCGCACTTAAGAGTTTAGATCACCATGGCATTACAATAAAACTCGCTTCTCAAGCTAAAACATATTAAACTTTAAATTTCCACTTGGTACGCAAGTGATTTCATAATACCGTGGTGTCTAACTCACAGAATCATGGGCGCGCCACCTAGTGTTTCTGTTACTTTAAAACTCGCACTTAGGAGTTTAGAACACCATGGCATTACAATAAAACTCGCTTACTCAAGCTTAGTGATTTCTCTCCGGGCTTTTCTCCGGCCTTCCATTCCTTGTTCTTAATTTCTATACAGTCCTCTCGCAAGAATGTTACGCCGGAATACTTATGACAAAAGTGAAACTCACCTTTTTCCCCGCAAGCAGCTATTGATCAAAAGACTCCCTTAACAATGATTTCCACTCCCATACCTAATTTTCTAAAATCCTGCAATACATAGCTTTTTCTTGACTGAATAAAGAGTTAAATAGCGGCGCGGCGAGATTTGGTAATATTTGGAGGGCTTTGGACACGTTTTGGCGGGATGGCGATTTCACTATTCGACCAAATCCATTTGATCGCTTGGTCTCTGTGTTTTCTGCGTCTACTAGGACATCTTCTTCTACTAACAATAGTATTCCGCAACCCGTCGTCATTAAATAACGGAATTTTTTTATGTAGCCCGTTTGCACACGCTTTATATCATTAGTAGCAGATCATGCATAATAGTCACCAAACAAATGCAGTTGGATTAGAAGATCTAACGTTTTCAACATCAAAATGCCTACCAGACTGCCGATGAACATTACCACCTACACGTTTATCGTAATATCGTTAGGCTCAGAAACATTTTGAAGGCATAGGAAGACCGTCTTCTTCTCGTAAATCTACAGACGCACACACCGTCCTTTACGTTCATCTCAAGAATGCAATGCTGACTTTACATGTATTCGATCAGAGGTCAAATATAATGTCACACTACTTCCATATAAAGAAAAAGTCAGTTAATATTTCCATTGTTTTGGTTAAATTTTTAACTATAGTGCGTTGAATGTACAAGATTCCATCTGAGAGATGCCATAAAAATACGAACACAACGCACCAGCGCGTGCGTGAAACGCGATTCACTGCGGAAACTGCAGTTTAGCAAGCTCACGCCAAAGAAATTCGTTGAATCTGCACACACAAAGCCTCGGAGATCAATGATTGCAATCTGCTTTGGCATTCATCTTTCCTTTACAATGAGTGATATGCTGTGTGTTCAAGGACTGCGGGTTTTATATAATAAAGATTTTGAATCAACGTTTTTATCTAGCAACATTCGCCCGATTCTATTTGAGTTCTACGACCTTCAATACGTACATTCAATACAATATGGAACTACTGAATACTGGAAAAGACCAGAAAAACAACGCTTGAGTCGTAGGCCACGCGCGATTATTCTGGATAACCCGTGAGCTAAGAACGCAAATCTCTGGCTATTGTAATCTCTTCTCAATTACCCTATCGCCAGATGCCGCCTTAATCTTGTTAAAAAATGTGACGCTTTATCGAATAACTGACCACTGATGACTGGACCAAACGGTAAAGAAACTAATTGCTTTTCGCAGTAGGAAGTTTATTGCTTGTCACTCAAACCCTAGCGTCCTTAACAACGCCAGCGTCCTGTGGTGTACAAAAAAAACAGTCGTATGCGGGTCCTCATGCCCTCTCATCATACGTTCTTTCTCACTATGAGGACAAAGGGTGGTTCGTTCATGCCATGGACGGTCCAGTTGCTCTTCTACACATTTCTTACACAATGAAAACATTAATTTCCCATTCAACTTTACACGAAGCACTGAGTGTAACAACTTTTCTGGGACAATAACATCCACTTTTTCAAGATTTAAGGATGACCTGTCGGATACGTGCCATATTTATTGATGGTTGGATAAAGACTTATAAAATCTTGATAAAAATTTTTTTCTCCGTCCTCAGCCTGATGAAAACATTTTGCCATCCCAGTTCGTCCCCCATAGAATGCGTTTCTTGAATCCAAGGGTTCTATCCAAGTCATACTCTTTACTAAATCCTTGAGTGCTTTGTTCTGCTTCAATTCTTTCTTAAACTCACACTCCCATATCTCCGCCACTGTGTACCCCGCTGCTTGTAACAAACCCATTTCCGGTGTGTGGCTTGATACATTTCCTCCACAGTTCGATCGGGGTGATGAAATGTTTTGTTATGACGGTTGTTTGGCTTACATTTCTTACACCCATGAAACTCGCATCCATGAAACGCATAGACCGTCCATCCATCCACTCTGACTTTACCTCTTTTTACCTCCTAGCTTTTTACCTTCATAATACAGCCATTGAAGAGCAATTTTACTTTGGCGTGTTTTCAACCCACCCCACCCATGAGGTGGTTCAACTGCAATCGTTTTAGGTTCCATCTGATGATTACGCCAAAAATAGTGGCATGTAGAGGCAATCGTTATACACTGTGTCAAAGGATTGAACCCGGCATCTCGTTGGGTGTCTTCTGCAAATTTCAGACAACCCTCCTTCAACAGTTTGACATCGCTTTTACAATAGCTCAGCATCTCTTGTTGAAAGTTTCAAACCTTTCCTTCTATAACTTGTTTAGAATGCCAGTCTTCACACTCCTTTTTCTTTTCCTGGGCCATATGTTGTGGCTCGTAGTACTGGAGTGAAAGGATCATACCCTCGTACTGTAAATTTTCCAACTTGGAAAACTTGTGCGGGAACCAGCCTTTTTTCAGCTCCGTCAATCCAAATGTTTTGGTGAAATTTGTCAATGGCATATTCAGGAAGGAGAGGGAATCTTTAAAAGTCAGGTGTTTGTGTTTAAAGTGCAGCATCTTGGTCCCTGTGCCCATGATATCTGTTACTTTCAAGTTGGATTTGTACAGGGTATCCATCATGAAAATCCCATCAAACCCTTTTAGGTTATGGAAGAAAATCGTCAGGTCAGGTGCTTTGCCTTCTTTTTTGCCTGCTTTTGACTAACATCAACATGGTGTTAATGAATAATTGAACACAGTTTGTACCCCAATGATGAAAAATCGTCTAGTCATCTCCTCGTGCGTAGCAAATCAAAATCGGGATAAATGTATAGGTGCTATCGAGTATACATTCCACATCTGCAAAGACCAGTTCAGTAACTGAGATGTGCGATGCTTCACCCTCCTGTTACTTGTTTTGCAATTTGGTCACACGTTCATCAACCATGTTCATGGTCATCTCACCAAGATCTACCCCCTCATCCATCAATTGTTCCATCACCTGTTCACGTAAATCATTCAGTCTATCTTCGTTACGCTGTGCCTTTATGTCAGTCATTGGAATACCCATTTGTCGTAATTCTTGAAGTTTCTTTTTACGTTTCGCTATCATGTCATCTATAATACTTTGTGTATGTCCATCAGGTAATCTTTCAACCACCATCCCCAATAATTGTTCCTTTTTCTTCCTTCGTAAATCCTGTAGCCTCCTTTTAAATTGTTTCTCTTCCTCAGAGGTAATAAAACATTTGTGATCGTAAATATGAAGATATTCCAGGTAATGTTTACACTTGGCATGCAGACATTTGTCGGGGACCTCTTCTCTCGCTTTATAAAACACCAGGCAATCCTTACTGCATCGGAACTGATCACATAAGCTCTTCATTTCTACAATGAAAGGTAGTTCCTCGTCTAGTTCTTGCTCCAATTGCTGTTTCATTTTCTGCAAATCTTTGTCGACAGTCTCATATGTATGAGATGGTTTGCAAAACACGTCTCACCATAAAATTTACGTCTGCATTCTTTACAGATTCTGTCTGGTTTTGACCATAAGGTAAAATCTGGACATCCATCATCGCCCTTAGACGTACTTTGTTTACAGCTGGCCAATTCTGTGCTTTACAGTTATGATGAGCGCTGTCCTCGGTATTATACCCCTTACAACATCGATCGCAGAAATAGCTGCGGTTCATGAAGCCTGGGATTGAATACAGACCATCATAGTGGCCCTTTAAGTCACCATTCTCATCCCCATCACCCGAGCAATTGTCTTCTCTGCTTCTTGAAATGCGTCGCCCTTGAAAATCACTCCACCCCGTGCTGCGTCTACCACAATTATTCTGTAGCCTTGAGGACCTAGATAATCTTGGAATTGTTCTATCTCCTCCAAACCACATGGACCTTCGCTGACACCTGCTTCTACGTGGAGCTTCTTGGCTTCTTTGAGTTGTTGCGAATTCTTCCCACGGTCTTGACGAATATTTTCGAAGGTGTTCTGTTGACCCGCTTGGCGCTTCACATACTCCCTCATAGTCACTATGGCGCGGGCACAGCAGAATTCGTCCTTGTTTTTGATCTCACAGACAGATCTTAATTCTTTGGCCATTTGATCCCATATCTTTTGACCGGGACCGACACCTGCTCGTTTATTACCTTTTGTTTTTGGTCTGCTGAAAATAACCGAGGCTGAAAATCCTATATCATTAGTTATAAGCTATTCAATGCATTGGAAAGTTTCTGCAATAAGGCCTTTGCGTATGCAGCACGCCCTATGAAATCACCCACTGGAACCTTTCAAGTCTCTCCTGTCAAACCTTCTTTCCTGTGCTCTCTACTCCCGATTTGAAGTGTCATTCAGTAATCCTTAGGTATTTTGAGGTCCTCAATCAGGTTGTCGGTGGCCACAGCTATGGCATGCGTTGTTCCAATATTCAAATCTTCACCTTCTTTGGGTCCACGTTTTTGGTCTAACGTGAGAATAAATTTCTGATTCACCAGTGCATTTTTCTTCCAGCGCTTTGCTGGTCCTAGCTTTTGAAAATCCGCTACATAGAGTGGATCTGAACCACCTCCATACCCATCCGTAGTATCTAGTGATTGATCCGCGTCCTCTGGTTTAGAGACTTTCACCTCTGATTTGTGATTTCCTTGATCAACCTCGCGTTTCATACCACGAGTACTCACAGCACCACCTGTCTGACTTTCAACTGATAAACGTGGTACTTTGTCTGCATGTAATAACTCCATCCTCGCTAATTCAGCGCTTTCTTCTAAGTTCCTTTCCGAAGCTTCGGAATGAAATTTTCGGACATGCTTTGACATGTCATCTTTCCCTTTAAATGTTGACTCACAGTATGGACATGGAACAGGCTCTATTTTCTTCCCGCAGTATTTCCTGTGACGAGAGAAATTTCCCCTATTCTTGATTTTCGTTCCACAAGTGGGACGAGGTCTTGGGTAAGTAATTGGCATGGTGAGAGCTCTGACCAGTACAATGTAATTCGATCAAATGATTTGTATATTCGGTTAACCGCCTTTTATACCCTCTCTAGCGATAAGGATGACATCAACGTCTGAAAATAGACATAAAGTCTGCTGAGTCAGCAAATCAGGGGGTGACGTCACTGGACTTGCTCAAACTTGCCCTCTTTCATTACCATAATCGCTCAACCGTGACTGTTTAGCAATCAACTCATCAACTGGTAATGTTAGCAAAGAACTCGACTGATTAAACCCTCAACATTCAACTTGATTGATTTAGCCCTCAACATTGAACTCGACTGATTTAACCCTCATGCAACGCGACTGATTTAGCCCTCAACATTCAACTCGACTGATTTAGCCCTAAGCACTGAACTCGACTTATTTAGGGTTAAACACTGCACTCGACTGATTTAACCCGCTACATTCAATTCGACTGATTTAACACTAGACAATTCATTTCATTCATATTTCACCACCACTCCGTTCGCGTCCTTAGCAACCAAGTTATCCGCGGTGTCCGTTCAAATGATATCCGGTTGCTATGCATTTTTGTGAGGCTGTAGACCCCTATATTCTTCTAACCTGCAACCGACCTAGCTATGTTCGCCGTCTATAGTCCCCAGTGAAGTAAATTAGCAATGGACTAGGTGTAAAAATGTTCTTTGTCTTCGGTGGCAGTCCCGAAGTCGCCGAATACTGCAAAACAAGAATGGCTGATTCGAATTAATAAGGCTTAGCTTGGGTTGGTGGATAAAGAACGAAGTATATGACATGTATAGTGTTATTGTTGGGGCATGAGCATTAAAGACCCGAGGTATATTACTTTTGGATTTGCACGACGTTGATTTGTCAAGGAATAAGCGTCAAAGTGAAAGTGACAGCATATAATGATCCA
Organism: Porites australiensis; assembly: GCA_022179025.1. NCBI lineage: Eukaryota > Metazoa > Cnidaria > Anthozoa > Scleractinia > Poritidae > Porites > Porites australiensis. The sequence continues at coordinate 26,835 of BOPM01000679.1, read as the reverse complement.
CAACATTTTGCACTGACCACTTTATACCAAATATATATTTAAGATCGACGTAGCAATGGTCGACATTTCTAAGATCGTGCAGAACGCTTGACCTATTTAAGTAATGGCGGCAAAAGCATCTTTAATAAGCGGTGTTGTAGAGTGTTGTTTGTCATCGGTCGAATCGACTTTAACAAGTGCGGGCGAAGCAACCTCGGGCGAATCCACATTAGGGCGAGACGACCACATAATTTAGATGTACTAGTGAAAATAATTGTTACATTGAAGTGAATGAGTCTGTATTCAAGATGTAATGTGAATAAATAACTTTGACCAGTTGAAAAATACATTAATGATGTTGATCCCTTGTGCGAAAACTCCTAGTTTAAAGAAGACTAAAATGATGTGACTTGAAATACAATGGAATCTCACGAATATCACTCAAACCTTTAGATAACTAACCTTTATTTAAAGATTGGCTGCGTTGGCTTTTGCGTGTAGATATGCTTTAATTGCGCTGTCAGGGAAATGCCAAAATGGCAAGTAAAGCGGAAACTTTTCGGACAAAAAAAATCGGCTGACGGCTTCGTTTTAAGTGATCATAAACACGAGAAAAGTGAGCTGATTAACACGACAAAGAACTGCGAGAAATCGCAAGTAAAGCGAAAAATCGTCAGATTGGCGATTTTTCGCAATTTTCGCAAACTTAGTTAAATCCGCAGCTCGGTCTGGTTAAGTGATTATTAACATGACAAAGAACTGCGAAAAATCGCAAGTAACACAAAAAATCGTCAGACTTGCGATTTTTCGCAACACACGAAAAATCGGAATTTTTGCTGCTGCGTGCAATTTTTCGCAATTTTCGCAAATTTTGTTAAATCGACAACTCGCTCTGAACTTCAGTGATTGATAACATGACAAAGAACCGCGAAAAATCGCAACTAGCGCGAAAAATAGTCAGACTTGCGATTTTTCGCAACACACGAAAAATCGGAATTTTTGCTGCTGCGTGCAAACCTGGACATAAGTGACAGTTAATGCGGAGAACTTATTATGCCTTGCTATCTTCAGATGGCAGCAATAAATATCCCGTCGCAAGAAAACTGTTTTCTTCAAATACAGAGACCATTTTTTGATTTTGTCCAATAAAAGTCGAGTTACTTCCTAAATAGCATATTACAAGAGAGTAAAACCCTTAAACCTTCCTAGCAAATAAGAGATACTATAGCGATACTATAGGTAAAACGACAAAAGGAAAAATGTCAATTTTTTTGCTCATTTAACCCTTAAATCAATTTCTAGTTTTAAACTAAAATAATCAATGACAATAAAAGAGTGCAAACCATGGACTTGTGGAAATTACTTAAATATATCTTGTTGGTCGTTATGTTAATCTAAAATTAAAACCTAGCTTACCAGAAGGCTGGAAACAATGTAGGCAGGTGCATGCAAAATAGTGCCGTTTTAAAGCATAGCTCCAACGAGAAAAAAACAAAAAAAAATAATCTATAAACAAGGATTAGGTGGTCTTTCACTGATAATTCTTACTTAACCTTAACCTTATTCTTGCAGGTGGCTGTACAACAACCAAATTGAACAGTTTCCATTTGGGATATTTTACAATCTATATAAGCTACAGAAGTTGTAAGTTCGTATTTTTTTAATTGTCTGTTGCGTATTATCGAGATTACAACCACTGTATTACGCAAGCAACCATGTATATAAGAGTCCGTAAAGGGAACCTACACGGCTTAGCATACAAGGTACATAAAGCGGGAGAGTTAACACAAAAGTGCCAAGCAAAGATGTATCTAATACGCATTTAAAAAATGCTTAAATGCTTCAGTCTATTCCCAAGTCTCTCACCAGTCAATTTTAAAGACAAGAAAAGGAGGCACTCCCTAGTCACGCAGCACAGATCAAGATTTCATAAGTAGCCTAATTTTCTATGTAGTATGGCTATGTCAACCTATTTTCATTCAAGGCAGTGGATCAGAGGACGACCGTCGGTCCGCACCAAAGGGCAACCAATGTTTACTCTCACACTTTCTAGGTAGTTTGGGAACCCAGGGGAAAAAAGCCCAGTCTCTTTGATAATACCACATTATGAATCCAGTAAAATTACAGTGTCTGTATGCGGTAAAAAATACGATCCTAAAACTTGAAAATGCTCGCAAAGGAGAAGACGAGCCAACATGACGGACTTAAGGCTACAAAAAGACTTTATACAAGTGAGCTTACAATGATTTGAAATCACCCTTGGCCAATTATTACGTGTAACCAAAGAACACATTTCGCAATCTTAGGTGTCGCACACATCGCTTCGGAAGCCGCATTTTAAATAATTCGTTTGCTTTTTATGTCACCTTTTAAGCCACAAGATACACTAAATGTCAATTAGTGAGCGTTTTCCAGAAATATTGCTTCGTTTAGCTTGCCTGGCTGACAACAATTTTCGCCTGGATTTTTAAGTAATTATTCCTTGTGTATTTCAAAAATCTGGGGAAAATACGCCTGTAATCTTTGCGTTAATGCGTAATTTTTCTGTGTGAAAGGCTATCCTAGATAGCAATGCAGAAGCGCCAAGTTGCATGAGTGAAATCCAGAATAGCTCAGTTTTCTCAAAATCAGCCAGTCTTATACCACACAACACTATCGTGAGTACCTTGCAGTGGAACCCTTATAAGGGACAAAGGCATGAACAGAGGCACATGTGCCTACGATGGTTGCTTCACCAAGAGGGTCGGAGATTGACTGAACAACAAAATTCATTGTGTTTTCTAAATTCGAAAGTCCTGCCAAAGTAGAATATTAGCTCGTTTTTTAGAATTTAACTTTTAACAAAGGCTCCCACAATGCGATAGCCTCCATCTTTACCAGCTACCGTACGTTTCTTGAACCCCTTTTTACGGGCAGCCACTTCACACGTACACCTTGTTAATTATTATTGACAGTTTCCCTTGGCCCCGGGTAAAGACCTCACATTTTCTCTAAACCAAACACGCTCAATACGGACAACCGTTCATGCAGACAATGGAAACTTGCTTGCTTCTTGCTCTATTAAAAGATTGTTATAAAAAATCAACCTCTTGTTGTTAATTAAGGACATGCTATTGCCGGCAATTCCTTTACAGGCATTGTGGCAAAGGAAACTTCACAATAAATAAATCGTGTCAATGAACGATACTATTTTTGTCGTTCTTATATGTATCTTGTCAGTCATGCATTATGTTATACTAAACTTAGAACGCATCTTCAATCCTCGCCAAAAAACCTTGACAAAGAATCCTTGAAAGACACCTGACACGTCCCTTTTCCTCTGCAATGTTGAGATGTGATTGCAAAGTTACGTGGCTAGAAATCCATTGCTAAATGGAGGGGGGAGAGGGGGGACAAAGGGAGCAGAATTTTCCAAAGTGTTTCAAGGTTTCTGTCTCAGATTGTAGCGAGAAAGTAGTAGGTGCATGCAAAACAGTATATAAGGCACCAATGATTTAGTTTTCTTTAATGACCAGTGGGACCATGTTACCAGTACATACAGAGGTCAGCTACAAGCGATGATCAGGGGTCAATTTGTTAAAACTTGTAAAACTTATAGTGTAATTTACAAGTGTAGCTATTGTTTTCAGAATCTAAAACAATGGCTACACTTGTGAATTAAACGTTTTATCAAATTGAACCCAGATTTAAAATGGATTTTGATGAGGCTGTTTTATTTCATGAATCATTTGTGTCATGAAGATACGCTAACTGTAACTCATTCTTGCAGGGCGCTACAAATCAACAAAATTGAGCAGCTTCCACGTGGGATCTTCTCCGCTCTATCTGAACTAACAATGTTGTAAGTTTTTTTCTGTTTATTGCTAATGTTCAAGAGTAAAACACAACGCTTGTTCAATCACGTATACATACGAGTCCGTACGAGTAACCTACGAGGCTAGCATACAAGCAACATTAAGATACGAACAGGACCCATAATCGTTGTAGGAGATTGTAGCTGACCCCTTTTCCAGTGGGGTTGGTTACATCGAAATACTCAAATCTAACATTTTTAATACAAATTGCGCCATCTCGTGTGACACACGAGCGCAATATAATTTTTGCGAGACCGTCGCGCAGAGACAAAATGGCATCGAAAATTACTTGTGCGGGACGTGAATAAATTGCCTTTTGTCACCATTGTCACTGTCTAATCTTAGGCAAGCCCTTGAGGAGAAGTTCTTTGAAATGACTAAAAATGTAAGGACTATGGACGTGATTCCAGTTATTGTAAACATTGTAGTGAAAGTGCTTTTGATAAATCCAGTGACGAAGAGATGTCGGAGATGTCGTCCAAGGAATATCCCGTTCCGGTGGGAAAAAAAAACGGGGAAAAGAGGGCGGAAAATTAATGTCCACCAGCGACAAAAAAATTGCAAATGCAATTAGTTGATGAGATGTTTCTGCTTTTTTACTGGCACTGAAGAAAAATTAAGCAACAGGTCTACAAACAACTACAGAGTCATCTCATTTCTGAGTATAATGCAATGCATAAATATTTCATTCCTTTTAATGAAAGTTTTTAAGCTACATCAAGAGATACATCGTGTACATATTTCTATCTAAGGTATTGCCGTTTTTTGTTAGTTTTCGAGACCAACATGACGAGAGGACAGGTCATGTGCAAGTGCAACCGTTATCATTGTTTCCGTTGTAATAAAATAGAAAGTGTCTTATTTTAGCAAGACAAAAAAGAGGCCACACATAGATCTATGGAGATATGAGTTGGCTCCATCTTCGTGGCTTGTTCAATTCTAAGCGTACCTATGCCCATTCCCGTGGCATTTGTCGATCATTGCTGTAAAGTGCTAAGTTTCGAAGCTGAGGCATTTGGTCGTAAAAGGTCACTTGTACCCAGTGTTGGGGCATTTGTTGTCGTACCTGTTGAATTTTTTCAATTAAGCATTGGCAGTGACTAAGGTTCGTTTGTTCTGGATACCTTTAATGCCTGTTTTGGTTATTTGAGACACCTTCGATAAATTTAAAATTCTCATTTTCTTTCCATTGATCATTTATATGTTAAAAGACACTGTAGCAAATTAACAAATAATTCTATCAGAAATTACTACATGCTTAATACATATATAGGGTTGTAAAGAAATCATAGTGCTACTCATTCACAGTTTGGGCTGTCCAATAGAGGCCAAGGAAACAATAACTTTTAAATGACGTCTCAATGACAGCGGGATTTGTGTACACAGTGTTAAAATTTGCATGATCTCTGTGTTATACATGACATTATGACATGATGTGGAATTTTCACGGCATCAAATGCTCTCTCACCAAGTGTGCATAGTTAAACGGTCACTCAATTCCGACCCCGCTCGCCATTAGAGTCCCTGTAGAGCGTCTGAATTAGAACTCGGAGTGTCGTGAGGTCGATTCTTACTTGGAGCTCGGAAAATTTTTCTGAGCTTTCTGGTGATTGAGTTTTCCTTCTTCTTTAATACAAATACACAGGGATACTTAAGAACATCTCATTACAACGTGTTGTACATGAATGTGAATCACTCTGGATAGACAATACCATTCTGCATTTGCATTCGCATTCATAGCGGGGTCTACGTGCGCGCGAACGCGCACGTCGAGCCCCATATGCCATATGTACCCCATACATTTTGTAATCTATCCATCCGAGAAACTTTGATAATCACGTGACCGTATGTTCGTCCGTCGGCACCACCAGGAAACCAATGTGAAAAGTGAAACTTTCTAGCCAGTGTGGGAGTCTGCAACCTTTGTTTAACTCGATTATATGGTCAATTATTTAACTCCATATTACGGTCAAGTAACAGTTGTCAAAATTGGGTGTCCGCTGACCAGAGTTACATGACCGTATCGCGGGCTCAGTTGCCAACTTATCGAGGTCACATGTTTTGAAGTTTCCGCTGACCAGTTGTTAGCTTTTAAGTGATCGCAGGCTCAAGTTGATGTTTTTAGTCATGGTTCTCTTCTAAAGTTATGTATAGATTTGAGGATTCCTTTGCAAAGTCTTTTGTCTGTAGTAATTAAATTTAGAATGCATGAACGGAAGCCACGCCTGTAGCTCTGTCTTAATCTATATATTAATAAGAGATCGTAGAAAAACCTCGAGGATGGTAATGGAAATTCAAGACTGGAGTTATCTTGCCTATCACGATTGTTTACGATTGTATCCTGAGAAATAGGATATAATGTTTTTTACAGGAACAACGAAAACCGAATAGAGAAATAGCGTGGGTTTAGGGTAAAAGATCACAAAACTTCCTAAAGGAATTCCTGAACGTGTTCATTTCAATGATATATCGTCCCTTTCATAGGAACCATGTATAGAGGAAATAAATCGTACGCTCATGGAAAGAGTCTTCAGAAGTAGGAGATTCTTCTTCCAAAACAGTCGGCTCAAACTGATAAGGCTCACATCTGCTTAACACATTATATCAATCGTTTTAGTCATTCAAAAGTCTTCGGAACTGCTCGGATTGTGATCTTTTAAGTTTCTATTAAGGCTTTGGAAGAAAAATCTTTGCCCAAATCTCACTTAGGATATACTTCCTTTTAGTGTTTGGAAAAGGTAAAACGATAACCAAACCATTTCCTAGTCTTGGACTAGAATAATCATTACAAGCCGCAGGC
>BOPM01000679.1:0-10073 GCA_022179025.1 Porites australiensis | reverse complement strand
GCTTGTTGGATATGAAATGATTATAGCCAACTCGGCGCTATGCGCCTCGTTGGCTATCTATCATCTCATATCCAACGCGCCCTCGTGGAATAATTGTTAAATAGAACCTAAACATAACAAATTCTCTATCATGTTGAAGCGTAAATGGTAACTCTATTAATCGCACTGCGAATTTGGTGCCTGTCAAAAGTGAGAACCCGTCCGGCTGGCCGAAAAGTTGATTTTGGGAATTTTTTATCGTTTTCACTAAAAGCCCATAATTATTACCCTGCATATCACATAGGACCAGATTTTTCTAACTGAAAAGTCCCGGTATTATGCAATTCTCTTCATGAAAACGTTTTATGATGCGGTCAATGCTATAATTTGTTGTGCAAAGGAAGCGCGCGCTTTGATTGAATGAGTGCAATTTGTCTTGCAAAATTGTGAAAAACTGCAGAATTATAGGTTTAAATAGGGGAAAAAAGTGCAAATTCTGTCCGAGGTCTGTATGATAAAAAAGGGCCTCATACTACTGTTTACCTGAGACGTGATGTGAAAAAGTATGCTTAAAAGGCTGGTTTACACGCCACCAGATTCGTCGCCAAGATTTACTTGTAAAGTAAACTTGTCGAACACAAAAAATCCGGCGTGACTTTTTATTTTGGCCTCCCTTTTAGACAGAGGAATGCAACGTGTAATATTGGCTGCCACCAAGGACTATCGTGGCGCGTGTGTTTCTTAAAATTATATTTCGAGGTTGTCCAATTATCTATAGTTTCTCAAACGGAGCAATGTTGGAGAGACTGGTGAATGCCACGTTATGATGCAACAGCTGATGCAAATACAATACGAGAATAGGTCTATTTGTTTTCCAGGCCCAATCTACTGTGATCGAACATGATTGCTATTTTGGGGTGTACAAATAAGACTATTAACGCGATATAAAATTTGTTTCACTCTTGGACTGTCAAATTTTTTTCTCTAAAATCACTTAGCTTTTGCCTCAAAAGTCACACGAATGTGCCCTGATCTGTGGATTAAGAGTTTATTGTTCGATTTAAATTATGAATTTATGAACGGGAGCTTCGCTTTTAGCCCTGGCTAAATCTATATATTAAGGAGAACTTTAAAAACTAAAAAGATGTATTTGCCCTTGTTTATTTGTATTTTTCTTCATTCCGGGGAGAGAGGTCATGTGGCAGCTCTAAAGCCAAATGGTTTGCTACCCTAACCTAAAACAACATAAAACAGTAAAAATAATGATGAAAAATGTTGTGTTAATGTTTTCTCCGACCGATGAAAAGACACCTGTGACCTTACGAGCAGGTAGAGTATCGTACGGCCATAGCCGCGCGATCGATAGTTCATAAATTTCTTAAACGTTCCTGGGCATGGACCAAGCCTGAAAGAGTATTAATTGGCTGATTGTTTGCTTTAGGTCTAGCTTCGATCAGTGAAAGATTTAATTCTGCGCGGAAATTAAAAAAAAAAGCGAAAAAGTCATCCTCGAAAAGTGTCGATTACCATAGAGAAGGAATATATACCTCCTTTAAACTCGGATTGTCAGTGTTTACCGAGGTGGTCTAGCTGATAGAGTCTAAAGTTTGTTCTAACTGATTCGGAGGGTCCGGGTTCGAATTGCCTTGAAGCAAATTTTCGTAACCTTATTTTTTGTATTTTTTTAAAATCTATGTGGCGCATATAGCTAGTAATATATTGTGGTAAATTGAAAACAAGATTTACAGGAATATAAAAAATGCGGTATGTATCATAGCGTATCTACCGGTATTTTTAGTTATAGTGGACACTGTTATCACTACCCAGCTCATCGTCGATTTTCACATGTGCCTAATTTAGTTCAAGAGGTAACTGCTTTGAGATGGAACGTCCGAATCAACTAAATGCGACAGTTTCAAATTAAATACGACTTTGTCGAATCTGCGACTGAAACAGTCGAAAATTCGACTCAGGTTCAACATTTGATTTAGAAGTCGCACTTCACATGTGCCGAATATAATGCACTAATTATGGAAACCCTTATCCATATTGAATAAAAAATACTTCTCAAAGACTGGGAATATTTATAAGAAGCGGAGTTAGATTCGGCACCACCATATCCGACGTCTGAATCAACTGCCGTATTTAATCTGTACTTTCATCGACTAAAATAGGTGTTCGGCACTCATAAGAAATTCCACGTTCGAAAGGGACTTGACATAAGTTTCGGCTTAGTGGTTTGCAGGCTGTTATTAAGTTGTTGTTTTCTTTTCAGTAAGAGCAATCCGGTATCTCTCTTTGTAAATCCATTTTATTAATCGGCTTGTGCCGCGACTTAAGAATCAGCTGTAACAGTTGATTTTATTTTCTCTTTGACATGATTTGTATATCAAAAACAGCAATCAATTTTTATCCATCCGTTTCAATAAAAGCAAATGGGATCACTTCTCACTATAGCGGACAACCTCGAACTGTGACTTCGTCGTATAATATGCGGCACCGAAGAAATACGATAAAGCTAGCCCTTTTTGATCAAGTTATATTAAGGTTTAAACGCGAAGCTTTATATACTGTAAAATAATTATAATTCACTTTTACCGGTATCAGTTGTAATAATAATAATAATAGCAATAATAAAACAATAATAATGAAATAAGACAAAATGCTGGCTTTAAGTAGACAATGCAATGGTTTCTTTAACCGTCTCCACTTATGTCCAGGATTGAACGCAGCTGCAAAACATTGCTAGCGAATTGTTTACGCAACTTTGGCAAAAACGATTTAAAGGACACTGCTGTCAGAAATGTATAGAAGAAAAAGCAAATTTAGTAAGAATAACAAATTCAACAAGGATTGCATGCTGTAGCAAAAATGACTTGAGTGTTTTGTAATCTTCTCTCCAGAACCCTTAATGCTTTCGTGTATGACTATTACTTATACCTTTATCAATCGTAATAAAGATCGACTTTTCGAAAATATCAGTCAGTATAACTTCAATATAATGGTTAACTAATCAGACTACATATACTCAGTTCTTCCAAATACCCTTTGCTTTTGTTAAAATTTGATGACATAGTTTGAGGTCAATTTAAGTCAAGTCAATTTTTATTTAAACTCACACAGAATAATTATAATTAATACAAATTAGTGCTTTAAAATATAAAATCGAGAGATTGTGAAGGGAAAGAAAATTTCAATTGCAGGTTCATTGTGCAGAGTTTGGGACACCTAAATAGTTCGTGGAACTAACCGAGTAGGTGACCCAAACAATAATGTGAGTAGGAGGAATATAGATACAAAATAGTTGTTTTAGATAAAAAATATTACTTTATTAATTAAATAGTAGTTAAGATAATATAATCGTAAAACATTAGGAGTCAATAATAGTATTATAACCATCAATCACAGAATTCTTGATATATTGACGAAAACTGGAAAACGACTTGATTTTGACTCGATATCAGAGAGGTTTAGACTTCCCTGCATCATCACAACTTGATGTTAACTTCTGGCATATGCCACAAGTAAATGTTTGATTATGTGATACGCTGTTCATTCGCAATCAGATAAAGTGAATAAATCTGTATGTTTAGACATTTAAGCCATGAGTTAAACCATTCGGTCTGTCTCTGATAATGAGCTTATCGAGGGAGAAATAAGCAAGTTTACCTTGTGCTTTAGCTTGTTTGAGCTGAGGCAGTTGTGCCTTTCTTTTCTCCATTGTCTCCTCGGCTAGGTCTTCAAAAATGTTAAGACCTTCGGGTTTGATTCTCCTTGCCTTTTTGAGAATTGCCTCCTTTGCTTTATAACTAGTAAACTTGCAAACGACCGTTCTCGGTTTTGAAGTTCCATCATGCCTCCTGGGACGACCTGTGCGATGAGCACGTTCAATTTCTGGAGCAGATTCAAAATCAAAATATTTCATCGTCATCTTCCAGTAATCCTTCGAAGCGCAGATTGTTTCGTCTACTTTGATTTTCTAAGTAGACGGTCTTCTCGATATGTTTCTTCATCGTTGCCTCGATTTTAGAAACGTTATCTTCGATTGACTTGATCTTTTCAGCGTGGTCGGTTAAGTCCTTTTGACTAAACTCCAGACTAGCTTTTAATTGAGCGACATCCTTGACTACGCCGTCAATACGCACATTTATATTGGTAACAAGAGAGTCCATAAAGGACCTGATCATACTGTGAAGAAGCTCTTGGACAGAAGACTTCACCGGATCCACTGAATCACGAACTTCAAAATCTCGGGTTTCTGGAGATGGCAGAGTTTTGCAAGATAGGAAAACAAAATTCAGTTCCAGTTCCAATAGGCAGCTCAACGTCATTGCTACGCTATACTTTTACACTAAACACTTAATATAACGAACAGTACCTGAAGCAACCTTTATAAATAAAAAAAAAAATTGTTACAGGAGTTGAAATAGTTGTGGCGATAGCTTAAGTTCCATGAAAGGCAAAAGACCATCCCATTTTGTGTATTGTGAAAGTGGAGCTTGCTTGTTTGATTATTTTTGCCATGAGACGTTAGAATTGGTACGATTTCTTTACCGTTTGTTAATACGAGGCTAGTCGAGAGGAAGATTTACTTAATTTCGAACGAAAACTAATGAATTTACTCTCAAGAATAATATTATTAACTCGAGTACTGTCATCATTATCTGAACAAAACTGGCCAAATAAAATATCTTTAACATCGAAGTTAGTAAACCTTGTTAATGAAAACTCTTTTTTTTTTGCCTAAAGAAAGGTACTTAGCTTATTCCAGAAAGTGTTGACCTTTTTGCAATGAAATAGGAAATGTTCTAGTGTTCTTTAGTATTTTAGGGTGTTTTAGCGCAGGGTCAATAATAGATCCATAAGTAACTAATATCAGTTCATGCCTTGAGCTGCTACTTTTTTCGCTAACATGCATGTGAAGTTATATCTTTCCCAAATGGGGAAAAAATCTATGAGTATGTATTCCTGACCTTACAACGCACGCCAAGAATGAAACAAAAAAGCCTTCTCGTAGTTTTTGTTTCACAAGAAAAAGACAAACGCACACCGTTTGACAATACGCTATATCTCTTACCTTTATATAATTATAGGGAAGAAAATGCAACCAGGTCCAATCGCCAAAGTGTCAACCTTTCTACGTTCTCCCAATACCTCTCCCCCACTGACCCCTAGAAAAGACAACACCGGAGAAACAATCGCAAATTGTTGTCTAGATTGCGGGATTGAGTTGTGGTTGCATAAAAAAATTCATTTTATAACTGGATTTAACTGGACCGTTCTCTTTGATACAGAAGTCAGGGCCAACAACAAGCATCAACGATAGGAACTAAAATAAATAAGGATGTGGTTTTTTTCACAGATCCTTCTTGTCATGGAATACGTAGTACAGTTAAAATAATTAACCTTATTCTTAATAATTATTACTATTCTTTATTTATTGATAAACTACAACAAAAATTACGACAACAGAGAGTAAAAAGTAGGCATAGTTCGACTACTTAAGTACGTAATGGAGCAAAGAACGAACTTTGATTGCATAACTTAAACTGTTTTGTTTATTTACATACAGATATACGAATTTTTCAACATTTTTCAGTATTTGTCCGTCAGGGAAAGGGAGCTAAGAAAAGCCATATTGAGAGCTATCAGCAAGAAAATTCCTTTTTTGGTGTCCCCTGCTTTTCCCTCTGTTGTACGCCTTGTATTAACCAGTCGTAAAAAATGTGTAAAAATTAGGCCATGTATCATTTATTTTGGCTTGCCAAATATGAAACAGTGATAGCAGGAGACAATAGTTAAATGGAAGCGAGTATTCTGTAAAATGAGGTTCGATCCGGCCTCAGGCCCAATACAGTGATATTCAATTGTGTATTTGCCGTTTATCGGAAGAGTGTATTGAAGCTAATTAGTAACGCTTTTTCAAAAAAAAGAATGTAACATGGCCTGACCAGAAAGGATGCTTTACTGTCTCTGAGGAATTGTTGCAGAGGGCACAGTTGTCTTTCTTTTCGTCCTATTTTAAGTGAGAAATCATTGGTCTATATGCTTCTACGTAAAAACTTAAATTGATAACCCGATCAGCTTGGTGCTTTTTGTGCACTGTCGTGCCGTAAGATAGGCGGGTTCTTCTTCGATTCGTCTGAATAGTTACAGCCTTGAAGCCATTGTTGTTGGCTTTTACATGGGGTTAATTAAACTTTTGGCATTAATCATTTTTTTTTGGTAAATTAATTGACCCGGCCTTTGTTCTTTAAAAAAAATTTTCACTCAGTGTTACAAAGTAATAGTTTCTCTCAGCAGTGTCGGTTATTATTTTTTTGCAAAGGGATTTATAACAGCTGATAATACACCGTAAAAGCTAAGAGGGTGTACTCTTAAGTCATGTTTGGAATCAAAATCTTTGAGAGTCAGAAAATTGTCGATCCTTGGTTGAAAGTGTTTAACTTTGGAGATACCTATTTCAAACCACTCTTTCAAAAAAATCGGTTTATCTATCCTTATTAGAGAGTTGAACCATGATACCTGTTCTTGTTCCACAAGGTTTGTTTCCGTTCACTATTGCAATATTTCTTTAAGAAAAGGGCCCGTAACCCGAACCCCTTTCTTAGTGTCAAAAACATTGAGATTGCAACGGCCATAGTTTTCCAGTTCTAAATCGAAGAAAATGTTTCATTTTCCCTTGTTAGTCGTGTCCAAACATTTTTGCACTCATGTTGTTTTAAGAGATTTGCTGAAAGAGCAGTGTGCAGTCACCTTTAGGCCTCCATACTCAGATTCATTGATCGTAACTTTTGTCTTTTATTTTGTCACCTTTCTCATTCCATAGGAAGTAGTACAACATCTCATTTTTTTCTTTTATAGCTTTATGATTTGGGCGTAACGGTGAGAGCAAGTAAACCAACTGTGATGCGGAAAAGACTGCGAGTTGAAAAAATCAAACAACTTACCTTATTGAATTGTTGAAATCATCCAAAAGAGGAGAATTCCTAACCATCTCCCCTGTAACTTGCCGCCATTTTGAATACGGGCCAACATTTCAGCATTATCCTGCATTGTGGGATTTCTGTCGAACCTCCTCTTGTGATCAAATATGATTCTTTGTTGTTGTTGCTGTTGCTGCTGCTGTTTTGATGTAAATAAAAGACTACCCAAAGCAGGATTTGCTTTGTTCCAAGACTAGTTGAGCTAATTTTCCCTTAAATTACAGAGCCCTTACATCAAACGTCATATGGTACTTCCCTAAAGTTTAGTAAAGAGTTGTGAATTTCTTTGCAATGGCCAGTCTAAGTTCAATATTTAAAACAAATAATAACCTTGACTGAAACAAAAGCAACGCTTTCGGGTCTTGGTAAATCTATATATTATTTTTAAAGCTGCTGGTGATGCGCAATAACATCATAAGATTTTAAAGATTTCAAACAACATAGACTATTCTCGTAGGATGTTTAAGAGTAGTTTTGATAGCCAACCTATGACCAAAGTGTCCAGGTGTCGTAGTTTTTAGATCTCTTCTGCCACCGTTTATCCAGGAAAGAAAAGCTGAGGTAGTTAGTGCAGCTAAATTTGAAAATACAAACATTTGGTTTATTTTAATTATCCAGGGCATTGTTCTATTAAGGCTTGCTCTCTAGCTTCATGAAAGTGAAAAATTGAAGACTAGGTCCAGTCTTTCAAAACCCTTAGCTGTGAAAGACCTGAAAAAAGAGAGCAAAAATAAAAACTGATAAAAAATAAAGCAACAGGAGAGCCTTTCGAGAAGGTCAGCACCGAATATGACTGGACTCTGAATTATTCTCGTCCAGTGCTACAAATAAATCAGTGATCCCACAACTACCTCAGAGTGGTTGCTTCTATACCTAATGTAACTTTCAACTTGTGTGGCAGTGATTTTTGTATTTATCAATAGCGAAAAAGAAGCAATCAAGCAGACTACACTTCATTTCTCCAAATGCCGCGTTCTTTAATGAAAATTCTAAGAAATACATTTTGCATGATCGGAGAGCATTACCACTTTCAGTATCGCGAGATTTATTGCAAATTTCATTGCCTTATTTTTTTGGTCAAACATTGCAACCAAGGATCAATAACACTCTATTCTTGCCCTAAGATGGTTTTGTTCAGATTTTGTCAATTTAGACAAGCCTGCATCAGGCAAAAGTGCAATAACCAGACCCAAGGATAATAAAGGTCCCATCCATGATAACATTTGAACCCAAGCGTGATGGAAGCGCTATTTATACCTACGTTTAATTAAAATATCATCTGTTATATACTTTGGTTCCATCTGAAGTAATCCAACATTTGAACTATGAGACATGCCCTTAACAGTCTACATCAATGAGCCAATGAAAACATTAATATCAGATGACTCACCAAGCTTATTGAACGAGAGAGATGGCCAGCCCCAAGACTCTTTCATTAGCTCTTGGTTTTGTTTTGGCAATCGCTGGAGGATACATGTCAAATTGAAAAGCACATGTAGGTGTTGGTGTCGGTATGGTGACGTGATTTGACAATTTGTAGCAGCTCTTATTGGTCATAATTTGTTATTGCTATAAAATGGTTTGAGTGTAGAGCTTATTTACCAATAGGGGATAAATTACACTTGGGTTCAAATGTTATATCTGATGGAACCTATCACGCTTGGTACCAGTTATTACGCTTGTGCCTTCTGCAAACGTCCAACTCTAGCTACCTTAGTTTTTAAGCTGTGGGAGGGAAGTTGTACGGGAAGTTTAAATTATCGTCCGGTCTGAAAGATATATTTGAGGACGAAGTCCGGACGCCTCTGCCTCTCCCTCTGGATAAGCCATTGGAAAAATAAAGCGCTTCAGGTTGTTTTTTTTTTTAGTAACTCTACGTCTAATTAAATGGATTATTGGGATACAATGTTCAGAAATTGAACGTTTCGTAACTGACTTTGCGATATTAACAGGAAATGGCTCTTGAAACATTTCTAACTGCATATTCAACTGCTTTTACCGCGTTATGAGCGCAGAATGTTTGCCTGAAATTGGGCGCCCTTTCTAATCACACTCGCTTCATCTTTATAATGAAATTTCTTTTTACAGGTACCTACATAAGAACAACATTAAACAGCTTCCGCCCAGAATATTTTCAAATGTCCCGGAGTTAAAGAATTTGTAAGTTCCAATTTTTATATATTTTTTTCTCGCTAACGATCAAGGCTAAATCACTACACATGTGTTGAAAAAATCAAAAACTAAGAGAAAAAGCAAACTAATAATTCGAATATTGTGTCCGAATTGCAAGAACATCATCAGCGATGTACTTACTTCTTACGAAGTCCCGGAACAAAAACGATCTGGCGGTCTCACCAATGTAAATTTCAAGGCGTTGCTTGGCTATTTACAATCCTCTCTGGTGGGACTACGTAAGCAACTAAGTAACGTAACCGTATCTCATTATAAAGAAACATTGTACATACGAGATCTTAACCAGCTTTAGACGTCGTCATCATCAGCGAAAAAAGCTGATGCTGTTGCCTTATATTATTTTACTGTTACGAATTTCGAATTTTTAATGTCATTTCCAGGCCCCTTGTCAATTTTGTATACATGGTCTCGTCAAAATATGTTACGGTCACTCTAAATCACTTTTAAAAAAGCATGTTGACTAGCATACGCAACGTCAAGTTTATATAACAGTGCAAAATTAAAGTTCACAGTTTTCATCACCGGTGTTTGTGTCTTGTTTAAGAACAAGAGGCATCTTTGCTTTCCAGTAAGCTGGAAATAAAAAGGCTCGTTTGTAGAGGAACATTGATCATGAGAATCTTGAAGAGACGAACGCACTCGCTGAGTTGTCTTGCATGGCATCGGGATCCAGTAGACAAGGCTTTGTGATAAGCTCTTAATTTAACTGCAACACGTCTTACTCAGTTTTTTGGACAGTTACATGCGGGACCAGACCCACAATACAGATCTTAAGAGAGTGTCTCTGTAAGAGCGGTCCGGTCAATTTTCCTTGAGACACAGATTTAGCTCATTTCTTGTGTGTTGTAAGACATTCATGTACCTATACTAAAACTGCAATCCGTTTGATCGCATCTCTTTATTTTTCAGAGTTTA